>PVJS01036464.1:0-20444 GCA_004027185.1 Glis glis
TTGTAATCCCAGTACTTTGGGAGGTGGAGACCGGAGGATCCGGGTTTGCGGCCAGCCTCTGCGGGCGCGCGCGCGCTCGCTCTCTCTCTCTCTCTCTCTCTCTCTCTCTCTCTCCCTGACTCTCTCTCTCTACTTAGTGAGGCCCTCCGCAACTTCGTGAGACCCAGTTTCAAAATAAAGTATAAAAAAATAGGGCCGGGGGTGTAGCGCAGAGGTGGAACGCCCCTGGGTTCAATCCCTGGTACCACAAAAAAAAAAAAAGAAAGAAAGAAAATGTCTAACATCTTGATATGCCATGTGATTTTTTTTTTTTTTTGGTGGTACTGGGGATTGAACCCAGAGGCATTCTACCTCTGAGCTACACCCCCAGCCCTATTTTATTTTTTATTTTGAAATGGTCTAAGTTGCAGAGAGCCTCACAAGGTTGCTGAGGCTGACTGAACCTCTGATTCTCCTGTCTCAGTCTCCCAAGTACTGAGATTATAGACGTGTGCCACTGCACCTGGCTGCCATGTAATTTTTCAACTGTCATTTTATCCCCAACTGTGAGATAGTAGCATTAAAGGGGGTCGTCCTTGGCATAGTTTAATTTTCCAAAAATTGGTGCTGGCATTTAAATCTTGGCAGAAATACATTATCTCCCTATGTTTATGAATTTTGAAATGTTTGTCAGGACAAATCCTTTTTATTTGACATATATAATTGTGGGGAAGAGAATGCAAAATACTAAGTGCATATCTCAATGCATATCTCCATGTAAATGTAATTTATACATTAAACTTTCTTCAGTTCACAGATAATTATTTCTCACTTTTTATTTAGAAGAGTACTGGATCTAGTAAGTAATGCAAAAGAAATATAGTGTTAATCATTAAAAATCTTATTCAGAGCCGGGCGTGGTGGCGCATGCTTGTAATCCCAGTACTTGGGAGGCTGAGACAGGAGGATCCAGGTTCGCGGCCAGCCTCAGCTACCTAGTGAGGCCTCCGCAACTTAGTGAGACCCTGTATCAAAATAAAGAATAAAAAATAGGGCTGGGGGTGTAGCTCAGAGGTAGAATGCCCCTGGATTCAATCCCCAGTACCGCAAAAAAAAATCTCATTCAGGCCAGGCACTGTGGCGCACACCTGTAATCCCAATACTTGGGAGGCTGAGACAGGAGGATCACAGGTTCACATCCAGCCTCGGCAACTTAGCGAGGCTCTCAGCAACCTAGTGGGACTTGATTTCCAAATAAAAAATAAAGCTGGGTTGGTGGTGTAGCTTGGAGGTAGAATGCCTCTGCGTTCAATCCCAAATACCACAAAAAAAAATCTCATTCTGATGTTTGAAAAAATTATATATGCTGTATTTGGTGAAAGATCTCTGGGCTGACAAATTTGAGCTGACCCTTGGAGAAGGAATATGGTTTAAAGGTTAAGCAACGGTATAAACATGTACATGGAAGAAATGTGAATTGTGTGGGAAAGTTTTCTTTTTCTTTTTTTTTTTGATACTGGAGATTGAATCCAGGGGCATTCTACCTCCAAGTTATACCCTCAGTCCTTTTTATTTTTTATTTTGAAACAGGGTCTCACTACGTTGCTGAGGCTGAGCTCAAACCTGTAATCCTCCTGTCAGCCTCCCAAGTACTGGGATTATAAGCATGAGCCACCATGCCCTGCTTTAAACTGGTTTTAAAACTCTTTTTTTGGGGGGGGGTATAGAGGATTGAACCCAGGGGCATTCTACCTCTGAGCTACACCCCCAGCCCTATTTTTTATTCTTTATTTTGAAACAGGGTCTCACTGAGTTGCGGAGGGCCTCACTAAGTAGCTAAGGCTGGCTGCAAACCCAGATCCTCTGGTCTCAGCCTCCCAAGTACTGGGATTACAAGCATGCACCACCACACCCGGCTTAAAACTCAATTTTATTTATTTATTTATTTATTTTTGTGGTACTGGGGATTGAACCCAGGGGCGTTCTACCTCCGCGCTACACCCCTGGCCCTATTTTTTATACTTTATTTTGAAACCAGGTCTCACGAAGTTGTGGAGGGCCTCACTAAGTAGAGAGAGAGAGAGAGACGGAGAGAGAGAGAGAGAGAGCTGAGGCTGGCCGCGAACCCAGATCCTCCGGTCTCCGCCTCCCAAAGTACTGGGATTACAAGCGTGCTCCACCACGCCTGGCTTAAAACTCTATTTTAAAAGCACGGTTGTGGCCGGGTGTGATGGCGCACACTTGTAATTCCAGTACTTGGGAGGTGAAGACCGGAGGATCCGGGTTTGCGGCCAGTCTCAACTACTTATTCTCAGAGGCAATGTGACTTAGTAGGCTTCCCTACTTTTTTTTTTTTTTTTTTTTTTTGGTGGTGGTACTGGATATTACACACTGAGATATATCCACAACCCTTTTTAATTTTTAATTTTAGACAGTCTCAGTAATTTGCTGACCTCCTGCCTTATCCTCCCAACTACCCAAGTAGCTGGCATTTCAAGCACAAGCCACCTCTCCCAGCTGATTTTCTATAATTCTTAATTTTCATTAGGCAGGAACACTGCCCCACACAGTAATTTCAGAAATTGAACTTCTCTATGCTTCTGCTGAGTTTAGAAAAAGGACCTTGGGAAAGAAAAAACTAATGTATTGCATGAATATTTTCTGTAAAAATGGGTTCCAAAGTGGTATGAATATTTCTGATGTTCATTCAATGGTTTACTTACATAGTGACAATTTCAAACAGGAATGAGTTACTTACTTTCTTCAATTATCATCTAAATTCTAAAGGGCATAGCTTGTAGATAATGTCAAGTTAGACTGGGTGAGGTGGTACATGCCTGTAATCCCAGTACTTGGGACGCTGGGACAGGAGGATCACAGATTCAAGGCCAGCCTCAGCAATTTAGTAAGACCCTGTTTTCAAAATTAAAAAAAAAATAAAAAGGGCTGGGAGTGTAGCTCAGGGGTAGAATGCCACTGGGTCCAATCCCTAGTATCAAACAAAATGCAAATTTAGGTATCTTTACTGTCTTAATACACTGCAAGATTTATGCTGTCCCTATTAAAAAAAAATCAAAACAAGCAGTTAATAGGGAAAAGATAAAACAAAAATCTTGTCCTCCTTCCCTTTAGAGCAGCTCACTTGTGCCTGCCTTTTCATACTTACAAGTAGAAATCTTTTCAAAGGCTCTAAAAGAAATGGAGCTAGATTGTGGGATAAATATATGTACATATATATTTTATTTTTCTTTTTGTGGTACTGGGGATTGAACTGAGGGACATTCTGCCTCTGAGCTACATCCCCAGCCCTTTTTATTTTTTATTTTGGAACAGGGTCTTACTAAGTTGCTGAAGGTCTCACTAAGTTGCCAAGGCTGGCCTCAAACCTGCCATCCTTGTCCTAGCCTCATAAGTACTGGAATTACAGATGTGGGCCACTGCCTCTGGCTTATATGAACATAGAGTGAATCGCAGAGATTTTGTTTACATCTATGAACCAGGAACCCAAGACAAATTTACATGTATCTTAATAGCTACCCAACCAGGTAGATACATCCAAGCTCTTTGTTGTGTTTATATAAAATAGCTAAATGAAAGAGGAGTAAGGCCTTAGAGTGTTATAAGTGTTGAAGTTGGAGATTCTGTTAATGGTAAATGAACTTTTCTTTTGTCAGGACCAAAATGTCTTTGACTCCAAGAAGAAGGTAAAATTAACCAATGCAGAAGGAGTGGAGTTTAAGCTTTCCAAGAAACAGCTGCAAGCTATAGAATTTAACAAAGCTTTACTTGCTATGTACACAAACCAGGTAGGTAATAGGCCTCTGGTTCCCTGACTAACCCTTCTGTAATATGGCATATGAGGCATAATGGGTGTATTAGTCTAATCTATTTATATTTTTTATTTATATTTTTGTCTTATTTCCTTCTTTAGAATGTCGTAGGTCATAAACTTTATTTGTCAAATAAGTAATTTACCCAATTCTTTGTAAGGATGTGGGGTTGGTAACTTTTAAAGGGAAGAAAAAAGCATTAACACCATTAAGTAAGGTGACTTTCTCATTACTTTCTAATCTCTGAATTAAAATGGAATCTTCAAAGTAGCATGTCATGATTATAGACATAAAATCCATCTTTCATTTTAGTTGTGCATAATCAGGACATAAATGTTAGGGTGGTCAATTCTAATATGCATTCTAATTAAATTCTGAACTCATACTCTAGAGCATAGGGTTTTGGTGGGAGAGTGAGAGGCAGTAATGTTTTTATTATTATTATTTAGGACTGAACTAAGTTATTTTTGGTTTTTTATTTTGTGGCACTGGGGATTGAACCCAGGGGCATTCTACCTCTGAACTACACCCCCAGCCCTATTTTATTTTAATTTTGAAAGAGGGTCTCACTAGGTTAATGAGAGTCTCAGTACTTGCTAAGGCTGTCCTCAAACCTGCAGTCCTCCTGTCTCAGCCTCCCAAGTACTGGGATTACAAGTGTATGCCACCACACCCGGCTGAGCTAAATTATTCTTAATACTTTAGCAAGAAATACTTGAGTGTTTTGTGATTTTGAAGCAAATGTTTATATTGGTGTGTTGTTTTTTTTAAAAATTCTGAAATTTAGGCATTCAAATGAATTATGTAGAACTTATTCTTTAAAGGCTTTTAGAACTCATAGCTTACATTCAGTAAAATGGAAATCTTTTTCTTACAAGAAAAAAGTTGAGAATAGATGCTATAGATTATCTAACCTTGTGCTGTTTTTCACCTGCTATTTTTTTTTTTTTTTTTTTTTTTGCGGTACGGGGATTGAACGCAGGAGCGTTCTACCTCCGCCCTACACCCCCGGCCCTATTTTTTTTTACTTTATTTTGAAACCGGGTCTCATGAGGTTGCAGAGGGCCTCACTAAGTAGAGAGAGAGAGAGAGATGAGGCTGGCCGTGAACCCGGATCCTCCGATCTCCGTCTCCCAAACTACTGGGATTACAAATGTGTGCCACCACGCCTGGCTTTCCACCTGCTATTTTGTTTCAACTGATATCCTCTTTTTTTCATTTTGGTTCTTTAGTGTTTAATTTTATTAACCAACTTACTTTTTTGTGTGTGGGGAATGTCTTCTAGGCAGAACAATGCCGCAAAATATCTGCCAGTTTACAGTCCCAAAGTCCTGAGCATCTCCTGCCTGTGCTAATCCAAGCTGCCCAGCTCTGCCGTGAAAAGCAGCACACAAAAGCAATAGAACTGCTTCAGGTAAAGATGTAATGTGTACATTTTTAATGGGGTGTCAGGCAATTGCAGCCTTGTTTCATTTTATCATTCTGTAATAACCCATAAATTTGTAAATTTGTTAGGAAAACTAATAGGTTATGTACCACTAGATAAATTCCATTATCACTTTAATTTTTAGGTTCCAGCTTTGCTTTTATATAAATTTATATTCTGTAAATATTTGTCATAAACCATGAAGAATGGTTTTTCATTTGGAGATCCATTTAATAAGAACCAGGAGTTTATTTTAGGCTTATAATACCAAAACATGGTTTATCCCTGTGTTGTTGGTTTTTTTTTTTTTTTTTCCCCTGGTCCTAGGGATTGAACTCAGTGGCAGTCTACCTCTGAGCTGGACCTCTAGCTTTCCTTTATTTTCATTTGGAAACAAGATCTTGCTAAGTTGCAGAGGCAACCTCAAACTTGTGATCCTCCTGTCTCTGCCTCCCACATTATGGGATTATAGGCATATGCCACCACGCTCAGCACGTTTTAATTTCTTAAGTGTAGGTTATGTTGGAACGTTGGACATGGTAAAAGTAGTACCATCCTGAGAGGCAAAATTGCCTACCAGAGACCCTCAGTAAGGAGACACCATTTCAGTATTGTCTTTTGAAAGAAAAAGTCTATATAGTATTCTTTTTTATTTCTCTGTTAGTGACTTCCAGGAAACTTGACATTATTGTACTCTCAGAGCATACCTTTAGAACAGAGAGTGTTAATGAAATTTTTCCCAAAAAACTTGTGTGTGCGTGTGTGTGTGTGTTACTGGGGATAAACCCAGGGGTGCTCAACCACTGAGCTATATATCTCTAGCCTTTTTTTTTTTTTTTTTTTTACTTTTTAAATTTTGAGACAGTCTTGCTAAGTTGCCAAGGCTGGCCTTAAATGTGGAATCCTTGTGAATAGTGAGGATTACATGCATTCACCACTGCTCCTGGCATCTTGAGTTTAGTCATATGTAGCTAAGTAATTGTAGTATCTGCAATTGTGTAGATTAAATGTAATTTTTTCCCTCAACTAAAAAATTTTAGGAATTTTCAGATCAACATCCAGAAAATGCAGCTGAAATTAAGCTGACCATGGCACAGTTGAAAATTTCCCAAGGTATTAATATTTAATTTTAATATTTTGCATATAGTAAAGCATAGTTATTATTGTTTTAAACAGATCATATAATGAAGTAGTTGCCCTTTTTCTTGGCTTTTTATTCCTCAATTGTTAAAATGATTCTTAGTCTGGGCCTTGAAGGGTCAGTAGAAGCAAAGGATTCTTCTGTTCCAAAAGACCATACTTATATTTCCTGAGTATGTCAGGTGTAAAATTACTGAGATATAATTACAGAATTATGTCTGTCACTAGTAACATTTGTGTGAAATAAGAAAGGGGTGTTTTGCATTCTCCCGACATTTCTTAAAGTTAATGAGAATTGATGTGTTTAATTCTCAAAACTACTAGTGTTTTTGTCTGTGGTTTTGAACCAACCTTGAGTGATTATGTAGAATTGTGTGTATGCTTGCCACTAGCCACATGTAGCTGTTTTAACTTTAATCAAAATTAAATGAAATTTAAGGTTCGGTTCCTCAGTTGTGCTAGCCACACTTCAGAAACTTAGTAACCACTGTGTTGAGTAGCACAGGTGCTAGGACAACTCCATCATTGCTGAAAATTCTGTCAGACAGCTCTGGTATGGAACATGCCTTCTAAATGGGGGTGATAAAGGGTCAAAAAGATCTTAGCTATTACAGTGGCTGAAATGGAAATTTCATGGATTAGGGGAGGGGAGTTGACAAGTAGGGAAAAAAAAAGTCTAAAATGTCTTCTTGAGGCAATCATGAAAATAGGGTTGAGCAATACTACTGGTCTCCATTACCCTGTCCTCACATTTCCTCACCTTCTTCCCTGTCTCTTTTTCTTTTTCCTCACTCCTTTCTTCTTTCTTTGCCTTCCCTTTTATCTTATTTCCTCATCTGTGTTTTGGGGGGTTTTTGTTTGTTTCTTTCATTTTGTTTTGTTTTTGGGTTTTTTTTGGAGACATATCTTGCTGTGTTGCCTAGGCTAGCCTTGACCTCCTGGGCTCAAGCAGACTTCCTGCCTCGCCATCCTGAGTAGCTGGGTCTAAAGGCACATGCCATCACTTCTGGCTGCCTGGTTTCTAGTTTATTTTTACAAAGATTACTTATCATCCTGAAATGACTGAGAGTCTGTCATGGTTTCTTGTTTGTTTAATTTTAATAGAAGGTTTAATGAGGTTTGCAATGAGTAGAAAATCAGAATTTCAACATCACAAATTTTCCATTGCACTCATGTCTATAATTACATATATCAAGGCCTTTAAGGAAGGGTTCCCCCCACCACCTTCAAGTTACAGTCTGATAAAGGAGAAATAGAACTCAGCAGACTAGGAGTTATGAACTTAAGCAAGGTATATTGTTTTTCACAAGTCAGTTTGTTTATTTGTAAAAATGAACAGAGAAAGTACACTATCCCTAAGACCCCAAAGCTTATGTATTTAGAGATATTACAAAACAAGACCCATGATTTCTTTCCTATGGAAAAGTGATAAGAGGAAGTAAAATTTCTTGTATTTTTTCTCAAATATGCTTTTTTCACTGTGGTGCTGATTTTGTCTTTAATCTCTTAAGGTAATATTTCCAAAGCATGCCTAATATTGAGAAGCATAGAGGAGTTAAAGCATAAACCTGGCATGGTGAGTTTGTAACTAAAATATTACAAGACTGAGAAGATAGTAGAATTGATAGTCCATTTGTATGTCCTGTGCTTCTTTGTATCCACTTTAATTTCTACTTATTTTCATATATATATATATATGAGGAAGGAATAGTAGAGTAATAAGTTACTTAGCTGGTATAAATTTAACTTCATTCTGTGTTTTGCTTTTTGTTGACTTAACATTCAGTCAAATGTTCCGAGCACTATTTGGGCTTTATATTATCAATGAAAGCCAACCTCAAATAATTTTAGATCCGTGTAGGGAATTTCTCAGCCTAAATTGTTTATCATGTCACTGTGATTTCTTTGAGGTAGACAATTTAATAATAATGGCTGGCAAATTTAATTTTTCATTCTTTAGTTATTCAAATATCACAGGTTTAGATCACTAATACAGCTGGGAAATTATTAGATCACTAATACATCTGTTTCATAGTAGAGACTAATTCTGTTGTTGTAGTTTGTACATCTATGGAATACGAACTTATTCATGTTTGTATTTTCTAATACTGCAATTAGCACTCAATATGTAATAATATTAAGGTAGTACTTTCTCTTGATTCATATTTTAAGGATTTTGCTACATTTTATATTAGACTTATATACAATATGTGGCTGAAAATAATTTTTTTAATATTCAATATCTAGCCATCTGTACCTTTCATGGAATTTATCCATTTCAACTAGGTTGTTTATTGCCATAGAAGTTGTGCATTATATTCACTTATTATCCTCTTAATATCTGTAGAACCTCTCATTCCTGAAACTGATTACTCATATCTTTTTTTTCCCTGATCAGTCTAGCCAGAAGTTTATCAGTTGTACTGATGTTTCTTAAAGATCCAACTTTTTGTCTCTGTTTCTTTTCTATCCTCATTTCCTACTCCTCCTCCTCCTCCTCCCATCCCAGCTATGTGGGCCTGTCCCTCAGGCACATGAGGCAAGCTTTCCCTGGCTTTATGCAGCTCATCCTGGTAGTTCAGGCACACTAGTATATACCTCTCTGATCATGCACTTGAAAGTCTAGCAGCATATTACTGTGTAAGTGTGACTAAGCACTTATTTTCAACTTCTGAACTTAGCAAACCATTTGTGAACCAGCACTGCTTTACAAGAAAGGTATATTTTATAAACTACCTTCATACTTGGAAAATGTTGTTCTTCATAGTACTTCTAGGAATAAAGTTATCGTAGTCTCAAAAGAGTAATTTTTACGATGAATTAGGTACTGGCAGAGAGCCTAGCAATCTTTATTTGCTATTTCTTTACTGATCTTCATTTTCAAAAAGTGTATTCTAGGAGTAAAGGGAGAATTTTATTCATTAATTTATACCTTTGGCTGGGTAGGTATCTGCATTAGTGACCATGTACAGCCACGAGGAAGATATTGATAGTGCCATAGAGGTCTTCACACAAGCTATCCAGTGGTATCAAAACCATCAGGTAAGTAAGGAGTAAAACGTTATGAGGACTTGTTTTTACATAAATAATATAAAACTACAGTAATAAACTAAAAATTTCAGCAAACTGAAATATTCTAAGTCACCACTTCATTTTCTTAAGTCACCACTTTAAAAATAAAATGTTAGACTATCAAATTCTTTTTTTTTTTAGTATACCAGGTCCAAATAATCCTCATTTCTAGAAGTAGAAATGAGGAAAAGCTGCAAAATGATAGCTCATTTATATTTTTTGAAGCTCCTTCCTATGTGTGTGTGTACTTGCGATTCTATGCATAATCTCAAGAAATAATAGTACACAACTGCATATAAGAGAGCACATCTTAAGTGGCTAGAGAGCCCATAAGGGTAGTCATTACTGGAACAGTAATATATGGAATAATTATTTATCATGTCTCCATCTAATAGAAACATCTTCATTTTTTTCCAGTGTGGGTCTCTTCATAGGTAGTGTTCAACCTACCAGCATATATACACACACAAGTGGCATTTATACTATTACCTCTATTAGTAATGGAGGGGTGTCAGTGTTCTGGGAAGTATTATGTTAATGTTTGAGAACTGTGGTGGCATATCTTTAAGATTTGACTTTGAGGGGATGTTTGTAGTCATAGATAACCTAAATAGAACTGGATTGTGCAATAGTTAATAAATTGGTGATTACTTGTACTATTGGTCTACCCACCTTCCTGAAGGTGTGTGTTATTTTGATGTTTCAGGCATTCAGTGAAACCTAAGATGAGAAATTCAATGGATAGGTTCATTTTAAAGGTCTAAAAAGTATAACTTCATGACTTGCTAGATATTTAGCTTAAACTTTTTTTTTTATTGAACCTGTAGTCCAAATCTCCTGCTCATTTGTCCTTGATAAGAGAAGCTGCAAACTTCAAACTCAAATATGGGCGGAAGAAGGAGGCAATTAGTGACCTAGAACAGCTATGGAAGTAAGTGCTAACGATGGAGACATAGAGATCCACATTTTATCACTGTTACTTGATATGAGGGAGTTTTTTTTATTTGTGTTACTTTTTTAGTTTATAGTAATGTTTAATAACACTCTTATTTAACTTCTTTTAGGCAAAATCCAAAAGATATTCATACCCTGGCACAGCTTATTTCTGCTTACTCACTTGTCGATCCAGAGAAAGCAAAAGCGTATCCTTTTGATTGTTGTTCCAGACAGCTCCCCATAGAACACTAGAGCTCTTCTAGAACGTGTGTTTTGACCAGGTATTTTTCTGTTGTGAATTTCAGTTAAAAACCAGAATTCCATTCTAACTAGTAAAAAGCAAAAATTAGAATTATTGGTCAATTTGATTTAAAAATGCACTAATATGCCAGACATGGTGCTGCCACCCTTTAATCCCAGTACTTGGGAGGCTAAGACAGGAGGATCGCAGGTTTGAGGTCAGTGCAAGACACTGTTTGAAAATAAAAAATAAGCCAGGCATGGTGGTGCACGCTTGTAATCCCAGTACTTGGGAGGCTGAGACAGGAGGATCACAGGTTCATGGCCAGCCTCATCAAAACAAGGTCTTCCACAACTTAGTGAGACTCTGTTTCAAAATAAACAATAAAATGGGGCTGGGGTGTAGCTCAGAAGTAGAACACCCCTGGATTCAATCCCCAGTACCACCAAAAAAAGAAAAAATAAAAAGGCTGGGGGTGTAGCTCAGAGGTAGAACACCCCTGGGTTCAATCTAGTAACTCAAGGAGAGAGAGGCAGAGACAGATGGATGCAGTGATAGATCCACCTTGAGTGAGTTTGCTCCAGAAGCAAAAATAAAATCAACAGGATACCATACTATATTCCTTCAGGTTCAAGTCCAACAGCACTAAATGATAAAATAAATAAATAGCGTATTTTATGTGGGTAGTTGTGCATGAATTCTGAAATGCTACTCTGGTTAAGTGTTTGGGTCATAGCTGGGTGTGGTGGTACATGCCTGTAATCCAGTACCTGGGAGCCTGAGACAGGAGGATCCCAGGTTCAAGACCAGCCTCAACAATTTAGCAAGGCTCTCAACAACCTAGCAAGACCCTGTTTCAACACAAAAACTAAAAAAGGGCTGGGGGTGTAGCTCAGGTAGAATGCCTGTGAGTTCAATTCCTGGTCTCTCCCACCACCCCACCCCCACACACAAAAGTTCTTGGGTCATATGGGTTTTGATTGATTGAGCTTAGATCATATGTGCTACTCTAATCGAGGTGTGTTCCCAAAACCAAGGTGGGTTTTTTTGCAGTGAGCAAACATATTTTAAAAAGTATTTATAATAGTTTAAGAGCTACCTTGAATTAAGGTAGCTAGCTAAGAGCTACCTTGAATTAAGGTAGCTAGCTAAGAGCTACCTTGAATTAAGGTAGCTAGCTAAGAGCTACCTTGAATTAAGGTAGCTAGCTAAGAGCTACCTTGAATTAAGGTAGCTCTTAAACTTGAATTACAGAATAGGTGATTAGATTTTGATTCAAGTTCTCCTTTCAGGATTGCTATGTAATTGACATAACTTGCTGATTTATTATTTTGTAGAGGATTTAGGAAGATTTTTGCTTTTAATGGAGGGCATCAGAAAACGACAGTATCTTTCTATTGGCAGAGATATATTGACAGACAATGTGATATTGTGTATTGTGTTCCTGAACTCCTGTTCTATCCCAGTCTTAGTAAACACTTGCCCTCATCAGATAGTATGTCTCTAAAAGTAGATGTCGAGGCTCTTGAAAATTCTCCTGGTGCTACGTATGTTCGGAAGAAGGGTGGAAAAGTTACCGGAGATAGTCAACCAAAGGAGCAAGGGTAATGTTTTTCTAATTAAAAAGATTTCTAAAACATTTCTAATGCTGATTTTAAGTTATATGAGGAATAAAATACATTCTCATAAAAATTCCATGTGAATAAAGTTTAGGTCCCCTTTGTTTCTTTTCCTTCTCTTTGACTGTGCCCAGGTCTTACTCCTTATTTCCCCCATTTCCTCCAGCCCCAAACTAACTTCTGGTGTTAGTGTAGCTTTCCAAATATTTTTCTTTGTATGTACACACACAGGTGGTTTATAAATATTTTCTTCAGATTGTTTTTCTTGTTGCTTTTCCCAGAAGGGTGATTATTTTGTATTTACAGTTTTCAGATTTGCTTGCATTTAACTTAATAAGTCTCCGAGATCTTTCCATGTACTAAATGTTGACATATTTTATTCTTTTTATGCAAAATAGTCCATTGGCTGGATGTTCCCCACTTTATTTACCTGTAAGTTATTAACGTGCATTTAGTACATCATTTAGCGTTTCTGAAACAAAGTTCAGATGGTTTATTTTGCTGGAAAAGTTAGCCAGCTTCAATTACTAAAGGAAGTCAGATTTGGATTCTTTCTTTGTTCTCCTACATTACCATCTTTACACAGTTAGCAGAGACCTATAGTAAAATGTTGAAGATTCTGGTTTTCATTCACAATGAATAGGGCATGGAAAAGATCAAACACTTTTCCAGTTTTGTGACTTTCATAATTTTTTATTTTCCCCTTTTTAATTAGCCTTTTGAAGTCTAAATTTTTTTCCTAAATTAAAAAAAAATCAGGGCTGAGAATGTAGCTCAGAAACAGAACACTTGCCTAACATTTGTGAGGCCTGGGTTTGATCCCCAGCACTGCAAAAAAAGAAAAAGAAAAATTCAACAGCAATATATGGTTGAATTCCTTCATTACAAACTGTTTGATAAAAAGCATTATCATCATAATAAATTTTTTTTTTGGTGGTACCGGGGATTGAACCCAGGGGCATTCTACCTCTGAGCTATACCCCCAGCCCTAATTTTTATTCTTTATTTTGAAACAGGGTCTCACTAAGTTGTGGAGGCCTCACTAAATAGCTGAGGTTGGCCGTGAACCGGGATCCTCCAGTCTCAGCCTCCCAAGTACTGTGATTACAAGTGTGTGCCTCCACACCCAGCATCATAATAAATTTTTAAAATTTAAAATACTAAGTAGAGTTCCAAATTCCATTTCATTATATGGTTCCAGTTTCAAGCCTTATGCAGGAACCCCAACGTAAAATAAATTCAAAGTAGGTCAAGTGGATTTTCTAATAACATTTGTTTAAATATTTTCAATGTGTCTTTTCTACCAAAACTGTGTTGGGTAACTACTAACAATATATAGTTTTATCTAATCCTTTAATTTTCTTTCTTTTTCTTGTAAACAATCATAAAAATGTACATTGACTTTTAAGCTTTAAAATCTCAGTACAGTATTTTCCATTACTAATGTTCTTTATGTTAGCTTTTGGATACAAAGGTTTATGATAGGTTTATGCTAGGTGTTGAACAAAAATTAAAGTAGAAGGAAGCCGGGAGTGGTTGAGCACACCTGTAATCGCAGTACTTGGGAGAATGAGACAGGAGGATCTCAGGTTCAAAACCAGCCTCAGCAACGTAGCAAGACTCTCAGCAACCAAAGGTTGTCTGTGTTATGAATGTGAAGAGTGTAAAGGAGTTTGCCAGAGGGGATAGTTTTTCCTGAGGGGAGTGTCAAGTTAGGACTGGCTTTATGTAGGCAGTGATTGTGTTGTTTCTGAAGAGGATGAAGTAGGCAAAGTGTGAGCAAGACAGAGAAGTAAGAAATGGCAGAGAAGCTTTGGGAAATTGTAGGTATGCAACTCGTAGGCTGTGGAGAATTTAGAATACTCTTTCAAAGTCTAGGTGAGAGATGAAATACTAAAGTATGACACTGTACATTGCACTTATTCGTCAGAATATTCTGAAAGAATTTTCACAAATGACTTGTAGAATGATTTTTTTTTTTTTTTTGTGGTACCAGGGATGGAACCCAGGGGCATTCTACCTCCAAGCTACACCCCCGGCCCTATTTTTTTTTTTTATACTTTATTTTGCAACAGGGTCTCACGAAGTTGCGGAGGGCCTAAGTAGCTGAGGCTGGCCGCAAACCCGGATCCTCCAGTCTCAGCCTCCCAAGTACTGGGATTACAAGTGTGCGCCACCACGCCCGGCTGTAGAACGAATTTTTGACAGAAATTATTGCTGTCCCATCTTTTTAGTTCACTGTTCCATGGTTCTCACAAAGGTATACTACTTGTGAGTATATATCGAGAAATATTTTTTGTCTTCTTCTTTTCACTGTAGCTTTCAGAATGCTTTACAATTAATTTGAAGTATTTTCTTGATTTTCCTAGGCCTTTTTCAGTATTTTTTTGGACAGTATACTTAATAGAGGTTTAACTTATTTTAGAAAATTAATAATTTCACATGGTTTAAAATTTGAAAAATAGAGGTAGCAGTGTAGTTCAGTGATAAAGCACTTGCCTAGCATGTGGGAGGCCCTGGGCCTGGGTTCAATCCCTAGCACTGCAAAAAAAAAAAAAGAGGGCGATGAAAAAGTGCAGAATAAGTAAAAAGTCATCCTTCTATCCCTGTCCAGCCTTCTCCCTCCCAGAGCTATGGTAGAAAGGTACTTGTTGGCATACCTTTCCAGAGATATTCTTTGTGGGTATTTTTACATGTTTTGGCAAAGAGTAAGAGCTTATCAATTCTTGCCAAACATGGGGTAATTTCCCAAGAGGCATTATCAATATTCATGTTTGTGCAGATTACTTACCTATTATATTTCAAATTCTATTCAGATACTCTTTAGAAGGTAGTTTAGAAAAGAGAGGTAACAGTTGTTTCCAAAGAACAGATACTGTTTACATAGAAAAAGTTTTACCTTAAGTCTATCTAATTTACTAATTTTTTCAATGTAATTGTATCTATTTTCTGAAAACATTTTTACCCTCTTTTCTATGATAGTGTCTGAAGTGTGATTGAATCTAACCTGAATTAATACTGCAGCTTGTTTGTTAGCTTTGGTGAGCTGGTATTAAGTCTCAGAAACACCCTTATGATAAAGTGCCCAGCTTGTTCTCTTCCACATACTTAATATTCTGTAAATACTTTGGCACAGTGGTGGTAATGATTTCTTTTATTTTTTATTTTTTTAGACAGGGAGATTTGAAAAAGAAGAAGAAGAAGAAAAAAGGTAAGCTTTAAAGAGAGAAAACTTTAGATTCCTTTCTACACGGTAAAAATTGGGTTTAATCCCAAAATAGAACTCACTCCTGTGGTATCTTTGAACACTGACTTTTGTCTTGACAATAACTAAAATTTAATTTTACACTTTAAAGAGTGTACCTCTGGAGTTTGATTGTCTAAATTCAGCTTGTTGCCTTGGTACTTTATTACTGTGTGACTGTGGACTTAATGTACCTGCCTGAGTTTTTCATCTGTAAAACAGAACATGATAGTATTTACCTCAAAGGATTAAATGAGATACTCTGTATAGCTCTTAACAATGGTGCCTAGCATGCAGTAGACCCTTTCACATTATGATTTTTTGGCTACAAATACCATAAAATTTCCTAAAACTGGCTTAAGAAAATATACAGTTTGTAAAACTGGCAATCTGAAGGTATTTTAGCATCAAGATTTGTTGACCCAGTAGTAATTGTATCTCTTTGTTCTGCTATTCACAAAACTGAATCCTATTACAGTCACAGGATGTTTGTTGGAAACAGGGCCTCATGTGTGTACTTTTACTCAGCAAGAAAGTTAGGGCCTTTCTGGACTCAGCAAACCTTTCTTATTAATCAGATTGGGCCAACACAGGTCAGTGTTCAGCCCTCAACCGTTAACCAGGGGAATGTTGTGCATGGATTGGCTTAGACTGTGGGTTTTGTTGTTGTTTTTGTGGTACTGAGGATTCAACCCAGGGGCATTCCACCTCTGAGCTACACCCCCAGCCCTATTTTTTATTTTTGATTTTGAAACAGGGTCTCACTAAGTTGTAGAGGGCCTCACTAAGTAGCTGAGGCTGGCCACAAACCTGGATCCTCCTGCCTCAGCCTTCCAGGTACTGGGATTACAAGCATGTGCCACTACGCCAGGCTGACTGTGTTCTTTAATCCCTAGCAAGAGTGGGTAGCTTCACTGAGTCAGAGGTTCAGCCACCTCCCTGTTCTTGAGTTTTGGGGGCATTTGTGGTATAAATAATGTTGCTTCTTGACTTTGCCCACTGCCATCTTAAGTCTCAGATTTCCCAAATCTAAGTTTGCTACCACTATATCACCTGTTTTCCAGCTTCCAAAATTTATTGATAGCATTTCTTCTCCTATTTTTCATTCTCATGTGCTTTTTCTTATTTCAGTGGAGCTTGGATAGACACACAAGCTAATGTTTGCATTCAGTCCACTATCTTTATCTTATTGGTTCTTCACTTTTGTCACAGTACTTGGAAATGAATGTAAATTCAATAAATATTTGTTTTATATATTAGTACTACAGGAAAGCAGCTGTAGGTAGAAATAATGTACAGTGTTACTTTCTACTATTTTTGTGATTTCCAGATGAGCATTTTTTAAAATTTACAAAGTGATATATGCTCATTCTAAAGACAAAGGAAAACAATAAAAACAAAAGTAATAAATGTCTATTATTATAAGTGGAAAATTCTCTGCCACAAATCATGCTCCCAAGAGATGATTCTTAATGTTTTTGTGTACAAAAATATGCATATAATTACACATATAACCAATAAATTTTTTGTAAAATCAATATGAACATAATTTGTTTCAATCTTGTACTTTTTGGGGGGAGTGGTACTAGGGATTGAACCCAGGGGCATTCTACCTCTGAGCTACATCCCCACCCCTATTTTATTTTTTTTTTTATTTTGAAACAGGGTCTCACCAAATTGGTTAGGCTGGCCATGAAACTGCTATCCTCCTATCTCAGCCTTCCAAGTACTGGATTACAAGCGTGTACCACCACGTCCAGCTAATCCTGTACTTTTTTTTTTTTTTTTTGAGGTACTGGGAATTGAACCCAGGGACATTCTACTACCGAGGTACACCCCCAGCCCTATTTCTTTATTCTTTATTTTGAAACAGGGTCTCACTAAGTTGCAGAGGGCCTCACTAAGTAGCTGAGGCTGGCCAAGAACCTGCGATCCTCCTGTTTCAGCCTCCCAAGTACTGGGATTACAAGCGTGTGCCACCACGCCCAGCTGCTAATCCTGTACTTTAGACTGAATTGTGAAGAAAAATTTTCAAAATTATTAAATACAAATGCACCTCATTTTTAACCCAATTATATAGCTTACTATAGTGTGGGTATTATAATTTATTTAATCATTCTCATTGAAAGACAGTTATTTTGCTATCTTAAAGAATGTCACAGAGAATATTCTATATAACTTTGTGACTCATGGGCTTCTGCATATAAATTTCTAGGAGTCTATAAATTTTGACTGGTATTGCCAAGTTAAATCGTTCTCCACAGCCAGGCATAGTGGCGCACACTTGTAATCCCAGTACTTGGGAGACTGAGACAGGAGGATTGCAGGTTCATGGCCAGCCTCAGCTACTTAGTCAGGCTCTCTGCAACTTACTGAGATCCTGTTTCAAAATAAAGAATAAAAGAAAAAAACAGGGCTGGGGGTGTAGCTCGGAGGTAGAATGCCCCTGGGTTCAATCCCCAGTACCTAAATAAATAAATAAATAAATAAATAAATAAATAAATAAAATTGTTCTCCACAAAGGTATGTTAATATATGCTTCTGCCAATAGTGTTTTGAGTATTTCTTACAATTTCACCTATACTGGGTATTACTAATATTTGTTAGTCTGATAAATTGTGTTACCCTTCTCATTTATAATAAGGTTAACAGTTTATTCACACAATTAGCGACTTTTATTTCTCCTGGCTTACCCTAATTATAACTGTGCCCATTTTTCTTCACGTGATTTACCTATTGATTAGAAAGAACTTTTTCTATGTTAAGAACATTAATCCACTCTTGTTATGTAATATATAAACTTTTTGCTATCTTTCTTAAAAAAGGTATTATGTCTTTTATCAAATACAAATAAAATTTTTTTTTGGTACTGGGGATTGAACCCAGGGGCAATTCTACCTCCAAGCTACACCCCCAGTCGTATTTTATTTTTATTTTTATTTTTATTTTTATTTTTATTTTTATTTTGAAACAGGGTCTTGCTAGGTTGATGAGAGTCTCACTACTTGCTGAGACTGTCCTCAAACCTGCAATCCTCTTGTCTCAGCCTCCCAAGTACTGGGATTACAGGCATGTGCCACCACACCTGGCCAAATGAAAAATTTTTATATAGCTATGTCTGTGAAATCTTTTATGGCCTCTGAATTTTTTGTCAGGCTTCTGAATTTTGTGTCAGACTTCAATATCAGGCCTTTTCTCTTGCTAGATCATACAGTAAACCTTAGACAAATTTTAGTTGTAGGCTTAGATACATTGTTTGAACAATCTTGAAATCATTAATGGGCATATATTTATTTCTGTATTAATTATTACACAGGAAAACTGCCTAAGAATTATGACCCAAAAGTTACCCCGGATCCAGAAAGATGGCTACCAATGCGAGAACGTTCTTACTACCGAGGAAGAAAGAAGGGTAAAAAGAAGGATCAGATTGGCAAAGGGACCCAGGGAGCAACTGCAGGAGCTTCGTCAGAACTGTAAGCGCGGGCTCCACCTAGAGGTCTCTTAGAACATAGCTTGTTTCTGAGGGTATTAGTGAGTTTGTTAGTCTAACTATGAGAAGTATAGTCATATATATATATATCTTTGATAAATATTTGCACTATATAAAAGAAAGAAATTTAGTTCTGTTTGATTGTATTGTAAACACTAAAACTATTTGATTATGAAAACTAAATATTGTGTTTAGTTTCAAGGAACTAAATATATTTCAGGGAAACTATATTGGGTCATTCAACTAACTATAGATAAACAAGTACTGACAAAGTAGGAAGATTTAAAATGATTAATAATGTTATTTCTACATAGAGTTTTAGGTCATTTAAATTTTATTTTCTAAGCTTTCTAAAAATTGCTATGTACCATATATTACATTTTCTTTAGTTTTAAACAGTAATAATTTGATTCAAAAGAAAGATATAAGCCAAGCATGATGGCATATACCTGTAATCTCAGCTACTTGGGAGGCTAAGACAGGAGGATTACAAGTTTGAAGCCAGGCTGGGCAACTTAGTGAGACCCTGTCTACAAATAAAATAAAAAAGGCTGGGCATATATCTCAGTAGTAGAGCTTCTCTAGGTTCAATCCCTAGTACCACCAAAAAAGGAAAAGAAAAAAAAAAAGGAAGGGAGGAAGAGAGGAAGGGAGGGGACAGGGAGTTGAAGACCCACCTTAAGAGTTGGAAAGCCGGGTGTGGTGGCGCACGCTTGTAATCCTAGTACTTTGGGAGGTGGAGACCGGAGGATCCGGGTTCGCGGCCAGCCTCAGCTCTCTCTCTCACTCTCTCTCTCTCTCCCTGTCTCTCTCTCTACTTAGGCCCTCCACAACTTCATGAGACCTGGTTTCAAAATAAAGTATAAAAAATAGGGCCGGGGGTGTAGCGCGGAGGTAGAACGCCCCTGGGTTCAATCCCCAGTACCGCAAAAAAAAAAAAAAAGTTGGAAAATGTATGGGAGATTGTTAAGTGTGGAAAGTAAAATCCATGTACATATATTTTTATACTTTTTTCCCTTGTTGAATTTATGAATGACCCAAATTTTTCTCATCTGATGATTTCAGGGATGCCAGTAAAACTGTGAGCAGCCCACCCACCTCCCCACGCCCTGGCAGTGCAACAACAGTTTCTGCCTCTACAAGTAACATCATACCCCCAAGACACCAGAAACCTGCGGGGGCTCCAGCAACAAAAAAGAAACAGCAACAGAAAAAGAAAAAAGGAGGAAAAGGTGGCTGGTGAATAGAATGTTCTTGTTGCAGGCTATTTTTAAACTAGTCTCAGTGACAGCTAGGAGCATAATAAAGGTAACACAGCAAGAAGCACAGAACTGCTCCCTCTTATATCCCCATGTTTTCATAAAGTAATTTCTTGTGCATCAAATAGGAAAATATCTTCCTCAAACTGCCTCATCAGATTTGGCCTACTTGTGCCAGATTATGATGGCTGAAGATGATTGGGCA
>PVJS01036465.1:0-20444 GCA_004027185.1 Glis glis
TCCCCTCCCTCCTTCCTCCTTTTTTTTCTTTCTTTCTCTGGGGATTGAACCCAGGAGTATTCTGCCTCCAAGCTACACCCCAAGTCTGAGGGTCTCACTAAATTTCTGAGGCTTGACTCAAACCTGTAATCCTCCTGTCTCAGCCTCCCAAATACCGGGATTACAAACATGCACCACTGCGCCCAGCTGGTGAACTTTATTTCTGTTCAGAGACTGAAAATATCTCTTCTCCCTCCACCTTCTAAGTAGTTACACAACTTCTGCTAGTCATAAGCTCTAAGCAAGCATGTTGTTTTCTCTTAGTCTCTTTTTGAACCTTAGGTTCGTTTGTGTAAACTGGAAGGGCATATTAACATGATGTTTAAAGACATTTAAATTTCAATATTCTAGGTGTTTGTAAATGTATTCCCTAATCTGCAAGTAGAAACTCAATGATAAATATTCAGCAAGTACTAGAAAAGTACAACAAGCAAACATGCTCTTTTAATATTTTGTATTCACATGCTTTTGGTATACCAAATAGCTTAACTGAGGAAATCTGTGCCAATAATCATGAAAACAACAGCAATATGTTAGTTCCGCCTGCGTTTTCTGGTGGGTATCAAACCCATCAGACTTTTTTGCTCCACTGCTCTCTTTAAACGTGCATTTTTCTTAAAACTATGAGACTGGCTGTTCCCTAGAAATATAACAACAATAAATAAAATGTTTAGGAAACATTAGAAAATATATCCTAAAGATAAAACCAATAATAAAAAGGCAAAGCAATAAAAATAAAGGTGTGTGAACATTTAAACTCAGATATTAAAAATTCAGACTGTATATCTATATATTCTGATAAATATATATATATATATATATATAATCTGATATATAAAATTTGATTTATATGTATGTGTGTGTTTTCTAATGATTACTCAGAGTAAATCTGGCTTATGAAATAGAATTTAGATTACTTCATGGCTTATCAACATAAGGCCAAATGGGGTGGTTCCAACTAGAAAATAGCCACATGTAAATAAAATCCACTGAAAATTTCAGTTATTTCATAATGCAAATCCAGGTGTAGGTTCAGACTTTCATAAGCTGAGACAAAAGGATGGAGGATTAAGTTGCAATTTCATTTTAAAGGTCTGGAAAGAGCAGTATAATCTATTGTGGAAAAGAAACTAATCACTGAGGACCATAATGATTGTCATTTGGCAATTTTGATATGTAAGGCCACCTGATTAAAATTTAAGGGGCACCTTGAGTATTATTGAAGATAAATTAACATTTATTGAGTATTTCTTGGTGTCAGACTCTAGAATGGCTGCTTTGCATGATATCCCATTTAATCCTCATGATGACTTCAGGAGTTAGGTTTCATTAGGTTGGAAAATGTTTTGATATTAGTGAAAAGAATGTCAGTTTTGGAATCGGATGGACATGGATTCATAGTTTCTACTAACACTTTTTTGTTGACTGATTTTGGCATTACTTTTTTAGGTGGAAGAGGTGTGAGAATTGGATAAATACTTTTTCATTTTAAACTTTGAAACAGTGTTTTTAGTGTGTCTTAATATATATGTGTACGGATATTATATATCATTATTATTGTTCTAAAATCTTCACACTTGGTAGAAAATACACAACTAATATGGTGTTGGAAAAGCTGTAGAAAAAAGAGCAGGCATTTAAACATTAATTTTCAATTTGTAAAGAGTTTTTTTAACTAAAATTTAGAACATTTGGAAGCCCTGGTCATACATCTAATGGCAGAGCATCCTGATGGGATGATTCTAATGTGGCAATAACTCACTCATAACACTCTTGGTCTGCTTTCTGCCGACAGAGACAGAGTCTGTTGGGGGTTTAAAGATCCTTCCAGATCCTTCCGGGAAACTCCCCTCACAGTGATGGTATCACCCTGCACTTCCAATTCAACTTCCATGCTTCCATTTACAAGAGCAATTTAAAGAGAGAGGTGGGAGAAAGACAAAAACTATGTATTCTCACTCATTTATAGAAACTAAAAATAATCAGTGTCATATAATAGAGTGGAATAGTGGTCACTAGAGACTGAGAAGGGTAGGAAGGAGGGGAGATAAAAAGATGTTGGATAAGCCAGGTGTGGTGGCGCATGTCTGTAATCCCAGTACTTGGGAGGCTGAGACCAAAGGATCCGGGTTCGCAGCCAGCCTCAGCTACTTAGTGAGGCTCTCCGCAACTTAGTGAGACCCTGTTTCAAAATAAAGAATAAAAAATAGGGCTGGGGGTGTAGCTCAAAGGTATAATGCCCCTGAATTCAATCCCCAGTACCACACACACACACAAAAAAAAAGATGTTGGATAAAGAGTACCAGAATAGAATAAGATGGGAGGAATTAGTTCTGGTATTCTATAGCATGGTAAGGTACTTATAGTCTACCACAATTTCTGGTATATTTCAAAATAATTAGAAACGTCCCAAGGTCCTCAACACATAGAAATGATAAATGTTCCAGAAGGTAGAAATACTAATTCACCTGATTTGAACATTACACATTGTATGCATGTATTGAATTATCTACTATACTCCCTAAATATGTACAAATAGTTTGTCAATGTAGCCAAAATAAATTTAAAAAATTAAAAGAGCATATTAATGAGAGAGAGAGAGAAAGAGAGAGAGAGAGAAAGAGGATATATCAATCAGCAGAAATTAAATGCTTCCACTAAAGAGTTGTACACATCATAACATTGACATTTTCACTGGACAAAGTTCTGATGATCATGCTCAACTTTACTTTGGCAGAGAAATATAACCTCCCTATGGGGGAAGGAGCAGGAAACCAGCTATGTAGAGAAGTTGTAGGCTAGATATTTCATTCTTTCTTGGGCATTAGTAATTCTTCTAAAAATAATAGAGCTTCTAAGCTAAAGAAGCTTCCATCCTTTCACTAAGGTATGGCTAGTATCTAGAATAAAAAGATATAAAAATTTCAAAGAAAAACTCAGATAGGTTACCCTCTCACTCATTAAGTAACTATTGATGATGATAATAATAATTATAAAAATTGTGAAGTCGGGTGTGTTGGTACACACTTGTAATCCCAGTACTTGGGAGGCTGAGGCAGGAGGATCGCAGGTTCGCAGCCAGCCTCAGCTACTTAGTGAGGCTTTCAGCAACTTAGTGAGACCCTGTTTCAAAATAAAGAATAAAAAAATAGGGCCGGGGGTGTAACTCAGAGGTAGACTGCCCCTGGGTTCAATCCCACGGTCACACACACAAGAAAAGTTCCTCCAGGAAGTTGTGAGGTGAACTGACAGAGCTGATAACTGACAGGAAAACCTCACTGAGACTACAGCTGCCTGGTGGAGAATTTATTGCAAGAAATAAAAGTGACATTTAAATTACATTTTTCTTTTCCCCATGCATTTCTGTCCACATATTTTTAGCTGGAAAAAATAATTTTAAAAGATTTTTAAATACACAATATTTCAATATAACAATATATATGGAAGATCCTTCAATGAAATATTAAGTGGAAAAGGTTGGGTGATTAAGAAGATGAATGTCAGAAGTATACAGTGTGTGATTTAATACAATCTAGTGAGTGATGAGTTGGTAATATCATGATGTTTCAGAGGGAGGAAATGGGCAACCAGGAACTTCAAAGGCAGATCATTTCCAATAACAGTATATTTAAGAATAAAACAGAACAATAGATTTGAAACTCTATGTAGGTGTAGCTTACCTGTAACACAAATTCCTCTTGGGAAATAGATAAATTGAAAAGTCAAGAAGATATTAACTAAAAAACACATAATGAAATTCAGAAATATAAAATAGGAAACAGTTTCCATTATATTCCTAAAAATATATCAGCTTCTGAAATTTGAGCATGGCTAAAATTGCAATTAGTAAACAATGTGTATATTTCAACTTAACTTTCCAGTTTCTTTGTCTTGAAAATAGTCATGAATACACAACCTCACAAAAGTTTTATGACTGTTAAAGACATAACCGTTTAATGTGTCTAGCACAATTCATGATGTATAGTGTATGCCAGCGTACACACCCTCGGTCTAAATCATGGATGAGCCTCAAAATACAAATCATAGTAGTTCTGATTTAGAAATTGATTATTGAAGTCTGTATTTTTAAATCTTTATAGGTGATTCAATATCTATGTAGGATTCAAGAGTAAATTAGGCACTGAACATTTTTAAGTCTATTATCTGGATGATAAATTCCCAGAAACTGATCTGTGTGTGTGTGCGCGTGTGTTTGTGTGTGTGTGTATATGAATACATAATTTCAGATTATATAAAGTCCATCTGTGGGTCCTGTCTCTTAGGTCAAGTACTACTGTATTATTTGTGAAATATTTCAGTTCTCTTTTCCTAACATATATTGTAACAAACCACACAATTTACTTAAAATTTTCCCTTCCATAATGTCATGAAAAAAATAGAAATTTGATCTAGAATAAATCAATGCCCTATTTAGTGGAATGAATGTGACTGCTTCAGCAAGCAACAATTTTACTCTAGCACCTCAAAATGCATTAAAAATAGTACAGGTACTATCAATTAAAGTGTCTGAAAATTAATTACAACCAGAAGCAGAATCATTCAACTAATCACAGACAGATCTAAATAAATTAGTTCTTAATCATAGCTTTGAAAGGAGAGAAAAAGAAGGCAACATCAAGAAAGTCAAATTGCTTTCCCTTGGGCAAAGACATAATAAAGCATACAATAAGTCAAGGGTTTAACTTCAATTTTGTTGATAAGATCTCCGCAAAGTTTTAATAATATTATTAATATGTAATTTCCCCAATCTGGGGTTTTCAATGTAATTTTTCACTGTTAGATAAAAGGACATATTTGCCAGGGAACATGAGAAAGTTGCAGCCAGATGACAGGGATCTGGAGAGAACGAAGAACCACTTGCTTTCCACCTTCTTAGCTTATTATTATTAATATCGTTATTAGTAATTATTACTATTCCATATTATTGCTATACCATGTTGGAATTGCTTAAAGGGCAAGAACATCCCTTGCCACTTTTTCTTATTTGGAGGTCCCACTCCTCTGTATTCTTCCTTTCCATAGACAGGTGATAACAGCCACCCCATTATCTTTTCCCATTCATGAGATTAAGGATCTGAGACCAGCATACTGAGAGTATGTCTCTATAATTTCCACAAAAGTAAGTTTATTTTCTTATATTTTTCTTCGAATCCTATGTTTACTTCCTGTACTTGGTGATAAATTTCAGAGCAGGTTTTCAGCACTAAAAAGCAACATGATATATCAAGTTTCAGAGATGTATTAATTGGTATAATAAACTCCAACAAACCAAGATGATTTCATGCATTTAGAGGAGGAATGTTTCCTTGTGAAGTAGATGATTTCTGAAAACCTTCATTCCAAGCAGCTTAATAGTGAAATATTTCATTAGAAGTCTGGACCTTCTTTCTTCAGTTTGCTATAATCCACATTCATTGGGTAGAACTTGTATTAGTCTTTGGAATCCAATTTGTCCCAAGGTTCTGGGTTATTCTTTCTAGGTTACTCTTTCTGGATAGACCAATGACAAATCCAAGAGATGTGTACAGCTCCAGCACCTTTGCCTCCAGTAAACACAAAGATAGGGTCAGTCTTGGGTGCTCCTTGACCTGCCTGAATCTTTGATGGAGGATGTTTGCAGCAGAGGCTTACTGGTTCATAAAAAGAGAAGATCAAATCTTCCAGGCCTGAGACAAAGCAGCCTCCACGCCCACTATGCAGGCATCCAAAGCCACCCAGGACCTCCTACCTCAAACTGTTTTGTAAAGGAAAAATGAAACAAATTCAAAGCCATCCAGCCTGGTTTTGAATACTGACCTTTCCACTCCACTGGCTACATGACTGGTCAAAGCACTTAATCTTTATGAATTTCAGTTCACTAAATAAGAGTTTTTAAAAAATACTGTCTGTATCTCAGAGTTTGCTGAGAGGATTAAATGAGATCATCTTCATAGTACCTCAATAATAGCAATTCAATCAATGTTATGTAGTATTAATAGCCTGTACTTGCTTGGCATTTAAAGATTTATTTGCTGAAACATTTATTTTTATGGTTTTAATTATGTTAGGCATTTTGACTCTGCACTTAGGCAATTGCTAACAGTAGGGAAGAGTTTGCTAAACATTTAAATCTGCACAAGAAACATATTCCCTTGGTTTACAATGTTGATGTAACACCACTTTTTATCTCCTATACATATCTCAGGAATAGTCTTGAAAATGTTATCATAAAAAGGGCGAATAACTAGAGATTGTTGGGCACATGCATTAAAGTCACTTCTTTAAGCCCCTGGTCATAATTCCAGAGCAAATTTCTTTTATCTGTGCAACATATGAACAGTTTCTATGTCAAATCATTTTCCATACAGCAACCAAAGGGATCAATCTGAGGTGAAAATTTGATTATGGCTCCTTGACTTAACACCCTTGAGTATTCCCCTTTGCCTTTTCAATCAAGTCCAAACACTTTAGCAGGCCTAGCAACACCCTTCATGATCAGGCTCAGTGCCTCATTTCACACTCCTCTATTTCTGATACTTACACCATCTTCTGCGATATGGAGAGTACCCCAAGGTACTATCCCTTATATAATTGACATTCCCTATACTTGGCCATTCTTCCCTTTGGCTTACACTCTGCCTGGCTAGCTTGGCTACATTATTCAACGTATGTGCTGCTTTTACTTCCTTGAATCACACACCTTGGTCAGGTATGCTGATAGAACATCCTATACATGACCTCTCTGAGATTGCTCTAGATCTTCTATTTAATATTAACATTATTTGTGTATCTAATTATCCCCACTTGAACATAAGGGTGGGAACTTTTGCAAATCATTGTATCTCTAATATCTAATACAGTGCCTGGAACATGGTAAATATTTGTTACTATTATTTGAATGAACCATATAGCATTGCCATTTTATTGCTATTGCCTATATATTTACACATATTTTGAGCTTTTAAAGTACATAAATGGTTTCAATAACTTAATACCAAAGATCAATATTGAATGTGGAATACTGTGGTAAATCCCTGAGGGAAGAAACCTATCTGACTTCGCATTTGTTTTTCTTTATCACTCAGTACCTAGCACAGAGCCTGGCACACAGGAAGTACTAGATCAACATGTTGAACAATAAATAAGATGCTTTTGAGACTTAGTGTTATGATTTGGATACAGAATGTCTCATGTGTTGGCAATGCAGAAATGTTCAGACATGAAATAATTGAATTAGAGTTTTAACCTCATTAGTGGATTAAACCCATTGGGGAATTAATAATTTGAGTGGATTTACTGGATGGTAACTGTAGGGAGCTAGGGTGTGACTGGAGGAGGTGGGTCACTGGGTTGTGGCCCGAGAGACTAAAATCTGTTCCTGGTCCTCTCCTCTCTCCCTTTTTCTGTCTCTGCTACTGGCTTCCCTGAACAGCTTATCTGGGTCACTCCCTGCCACCATGTTTCTGCCTTGGAGCCGGCCAGCCGTGGACTAAACCTCTGAAACTTTGAGCCAAGTGAAACTTTCATCCTCCTCTAAGTAATTCTTGTCAGATATTTTGGTCATATCAATAAAAAAAAACTAACGCATGTGCTTATGATCCAAACAATAATGAAAATACCAAGTTAACGTCTAGCTACACATATAAGTAATTCATAGGCACTTGATCAAGGCAAGAATTTCTGTTTCTGTTTTTTTCAATTTTAAGAAAAAGTAACAATCTTCACAAACTATAAGGAAACAAGAAGGACACATTTTGTGAGATACTCTGTGTGTGTGTGTGTGTGTGTGTGTGTGTGTGTTAGTATTGTTCCACACTGATATCCAGGCTCATTTGAAAATACCACAATGGGTCGCTTGGCATTTGCTAAGAAATTATACTCAAAGTGAATTTTAAAATGATTTATGTTTTGTAATCTCAAGGAATGAGTGGTAATGATGTTCCCCTATATTTGTATAATGCATTAATCTCGATCATTGCCAGTTAACTGTATACATTTTTTATTTCTGAATGACAAATATTTTAGGGAAACAAATAGCTTCTCTTTCCGGAAAATACAGCATGTGACTCTCTTAAAAATTTACGCATTTTTATTGAATGCATGTCATTATAGGAAATTGTAACTTTAGGATGAAAAGGAGACCATATCTGAGCTAGAGGATGAAGAACAAAAGGAGGCTAAAGAGAGGATGTTAGGTCTCTTTTAGGAACCCCTGCAGGATAATTATAACAATTATTAACTAATTAACAATATGCCAGTATCACAACAATATTTGGAGTGTGGGTTTCTTGGCTTGGGCCACATCTGGATCTAAGTATAAAATAATGCAACTGAAATTCTTGACCGTTTGCTAAGTTTATTTTCAGGAAACCTCTCTCCATGTTCAGCTACTCTAAGCCTAATAACTTTGGATCCCCAAACAAGGAATGATAATTTCCCCCTAGCATTTGCTTAACAAACTTTCAGTGAAGATGGGCTATGTCGCTAGATAAGAGAGATGGTTGTAAAATGAGAGGCCAATCTAGGTTGTCAGAATGATGGGAGGGAAGAGGTAACGTAATTGATAACTTCAGGGGGGATATAGAAACTTCACTATTTTTAAAAGTAAGCATTCAGTGACTTTTTAAAAATAAGAAACTTAAGCCGGGCATGGTGGCGCACGCTTGTAATCCCAGTTCTTGGGAGGCTGAGACCTGAGGATCCAGGTTTGCGGCCAGTCTTAGTGAGGCCCTCCAAAACTTAGTGAGACCCTGTTTCAAAATAAAGAATAAAAAATAGGGCTGGGGGGTGTAGCTCGGAGGTAGAATGCCCCTGGGTTCCATCCCCAGTACCGCAAAAAAAAAATAAAGAAAGAAGAAGAAACTTATATTAGACTAATGAAAATAACAGATGATTTGATCTAGTTAAGGGTATGAGAGCAGGATCTCAGACTCCAGGCAAAGAAAGTTTGCTTTTTCATCTGTTTTATGCATTGGGCATCTCTGTGATACTGTTTTTGGGAGAAATTGATTTCTTCTTAAAAGCTTGGAAACTTCTGACATTGATTAGCTTAAGGTTCACTTCCAGTCTGAAGATTTCATTCGTTTCTGAGAGGTGAGGATAGGGTCAACAGTATTCAAGAGAAAAAAAAAATTAGCAGAAAGGCTAACAGGTATGCTTTCTAAACTGCAATGATAGTCACTGTGGGGGGTAAATATTACTAATTAGTGGGTAGACGTGGTGGATAGTTAAATAGAGTTAAGATTAAACAGCTAGTGTCAAGACCCACTAAACTTTTCAAGTTATAATTACTTGTCTAAGAGCAAAACATGGATTCCATGTCTAGCTCAGACATGGATTCCATTTCATCCTAAAGTTATAATTTCTTATGCAGTTATGATTCTTTGCTTAATGCTGCTTTGAGGAAATCCTGAATCAGGTGACAGACAGCTTCCTGAGAGATGAAAAGCTTAGGTTTTATAAATTCAAGAGACCACATGTTCTTGAGAGATATGGCTCATCCTGAGTTTTATTGGATGGCTGCCTATTAGAGTGTAAGATGATCATCAAGACGATGACCACCCATATCTTCCTATTTTCAAGTTCCATTTCTGAAGTTTACACCATAAATGAATGTCCTGCTCATACCTAAGGATGATGCGCATCCTCTATATACAACAGATGATGAGACTATTGATAATAAAGATAATTTTCAAGAACTAACTAGATATCAAGTATTGTATTAATCATTCATCAATAACAATATACAAACAAGTATTGTAATTCTTTTCAAATTAGGCTTAGAGCAGATAAAGTTAACTACCATGATTAAGTTCAAAAGGCTAACAAAACTCAAACGAGTTCATTTGATTCCAAAATTGGTTCTTTTTCCTCTCTACAACATAGGCTTTTCTACTTAAGTCTTATTTATAGACAGAAGGGTTTGCACATGCAAGAAAAGAATAGAGTGATAGAACTTCCTCTTTTTCATGCTTGCTTCCTCTTTCTCCTCCTCCTCCTTTCTCTCCTTTTCCTCTTCTTCATTCTCTTCCTTCCCATCATTCTTAATTTTTTACTCTATTAATAACAATTCTTAGACATAGTGCTTCAATAAGTTCAAATATATTTCTCTAGCCAGGCATGGTGGTGCTTGCCTGTAATCCCAGTATTGGGAGGCTGAGACAGGAGAATTGCAGGTTCAAGGACAGCCTCAGCAATTTAGCAAGGCCCTCAACCAACTTAGTGAGATCCTGCTTCAAAATAAAAAAATAAAATAGGCATATATAAAATATGCATATATATTAATATATATAATGTACATATTTGAACATATGCATATATACAGATGTATTAGGGATTAATATATCTCTCTAACTTTCAGAGTCCTTCCTAGCTGAAAATAGTATAGACAAGTGTTCCCGATTTCTTTGGCCTGGAATGTATCTTCCCTTTAGAAGGAATTATATAGTGATCCACATGGAGTCAGATGACTTCTTCCTAGTTCCTGAACCATAAATAATAGGGAGAAAACTCTGAACAAGAGGCAACAAAGGAAATTATTTTTGAGGGGGACAATTCCTTTGCATGTGGCAGTATAAAGATGGTAAATGGGACAAAAGCCTTCCTTCTGATAGTGAACCACCACCTAGTCTTATGCTACAAATTTCCCTCAGGAAAGTACTCATTTGATCTTGTCGTTGGAAGCACACTTGAAATTAACACAAATCTTTGGTTGCAAAGAAGACGAGTAGAACCAAAATACAAAGCTGCTTCTTATACCTTCCCCAAGTACAAATGTAGAGAATGTGCTTTTCAAAGACGATTTCTTTAGAATATGGAAAGGGCTTTTCTAAATTTAAACATTGGGGGGAGGATTCAAGATGGTGACAGAATAGGAGCCCCTGAATGAGCCTGTCTCAAACTGTCTCAGAATCGCCTCGGGGGCTCAGAACTAAACAACATCGCACAGACACAGAACCAAAACCCAAAATCCAGTAACCCGAGTACAAATACACAGACACAGAGTCTACCAGGTACAGATTCCCACAGAAAGCTGCAATTCCGTGTCGGCAGGATCGGTAAGGAACCATCTTACACCGGTCCCTATAGCCAGGGCTAACAGCCCCTGGTGCCGCAGAGAGATCGAAAGGAGAAACCAGAGCAGAATTCTGTGAGTGGTGGGGCCATCACAGCAGCAGATGGTGGGCTCCTGCCACAGCCGCGCACCTCTCCCCCACCACGCTACATACGAACCCGTGTGATCCCCTGCACCCTGCATCGGAGCCCCACGCCAGCCAAGATCTGGGCAGCCCCCATGCCCTGTGCCCCGCGTCCCACCTAGAGAAGCTGCGCCGAACCGCGCAAACCAGGTGTCCAGCCACGCCTTCACGCGTGAACAGGGAGGCCAGCCGCGCCCTGCCTAGGCCACCTGCACCATCCCGTGTGACACAGGTGGCCAGCTGTGCCATCCCATGCAAACCAGACGGCCAGACCCGCGATCCCGTGTGAACCAGGCAACCAGCCGCACCGTCCAGCGCGACCAGAGCAAACAGCCGCACCCAGCCTAGGCCAGCCGCGCCATCCCATGCAACCCAGATGACCAGCAGCGCCATCACGTGAGACCCAGGCGGCCAGACACCCGGTCCCATGCGACCCAGGCGGCCAGCTGCACCATCCCGTGTGACCAAGGCAAACAGCTGCTCCCCGCCTAGGCCATCCAAGCCATCCCATGAGAACCATGTGGCCAGACACATGACCCCGTGCGACCCAGGCGGCCAGCCTTGCCATCCTGTGCAACCAGGGCAAACAGGCGCAGCCAGCCTAGGCCAGCTGCACTGTCCTGTGTGACCCAGGCGACCAGCCACGCCATCCCGGGCAACCAGGGTGGCCAGCCACACCTCGCATAGGCCAGCTGCGCCATCCCCTGCTACCCAGCCCCCCCTACGCCCCGCATAGGCCAGCCGCGCCATCCCAGGCAAACCAGGTGGCCCTCCACGCCCTACCCCAGACTCCAATACCACCACCCAAGACCTGGGTGGCCCTCCAAGCTCCACCTCAGACTCCCATGCCCCCCAGCGCTGCTACCAAAGGCCCAGAGCCTGCACCTCTCTTACCTGCGCAGGAGCCCCTGTGCTGCACTTCAGAGCCCGGTTACCCTCCGGCGCCGCCACTTGAGACCTGTGCGACCCTCCACATCACTTCAGAGCCAGGGCACGCACTGGCACCACCACCCGAATTCCGAATTCCTCACGGGGGCCCGCGTGCAATCCTTAGTGCCATGCCTCAGCACCCGTGCACCCTCAGGCACCACCACACAATACCAGGAGTTCGCACACCCCTCGGGCCCATGTGAGATACACAGCACCATGCATCAGAGCCCGGGCAAACTCCAGCGATGCCCCCTGAGACCCAGAGCATGTGTGTACCACCTGGGGCCCGAGAGAACCTCTGCACCCGTGCCTTGGAAACCGGGCATCTTCCGGCACCGTCACTTGCGCCTCGGAGCCCACATCCAACACCCGCCTCGAAGTGCACCTCACGTGCCAACACCCGAGCTGTAGAACCTGCGTGCCCCCCCCACACACACCACGCCCCAGTCAACCAGACGAGAAGGAACCACAGACTGCAGCATACTGACCCAATTGGGTCAATAGGGCCCATCAAGAGGTCTTATACATAGAAAGGAAGATGATGCAGAGGCAACAGAAACACAAAATTGAAAACACCGTAAATACAAGAATGAGGAACAGTGAAGAAACAAGAAACACAATGCATCAAGTGAGATTACTGATACAGACCTACAGGAAATGCAAGATGGAGAATTCAGAATTTTGATCTTCAGAATGATCAAAGGCCTCAAAGAAAGCATAAAGGAGATGAAGGAAGAAGTTGAGGCTCTAAGAAAGAATCAGAAAGAAACACTGAACGAAATGAAGGAGTCAATAAACGAATTAAAGACTGCAATAGACCAACTCTAGTGGGCTAGACCACATGGAAAACAGGGTATCACTCCTTGAAGAAAGTTCTTTTTTTTTGCGGTACCAGGGATTGAACGCAGGGGCGTTCTACCTCCGCACTATGCCCCCGGCCCTATTTTTTTTTAATACTTTATTTTGAAACTGGGTCTCACGAAGTTGCGGAGGGCCTCACTAAGGAGAGAAAGAGAGACAGAGAGAGAGAGACAGGGAGAGAGACAGCGAGAGAGCTGAGCCTGGCGCGAACCTGGATCCTCCAGTCTCCGCCTCCCAAAGTACTGGAATTACAAGCGTGCACCACCACGCCCGGCAACACAATTCATACAAAACTGAAAACACAGTCAACAATATACAGAAGATATTACAACAACACACCGTGGCCATCCAAGAAATACAAAACAATACAAGATGTCCTAATCTAAGGATAAAAGGCATTGAAGAATGATTAGAAATACAGACTAAGGGTATAAGAAACCTCTTCAAAAAATAATTTCAGAGAATTTCCGTATATAGAAAAGGACTTGGACATTCACATACAGGAGACATATAGAACACTGTCAAGACAGGACCAAAGAAGGACCTCACCACACCACGTAATAATTAAAATGTCTAATGTAGAGGCCAAAGAAAGAATCCTAAAAGCAACAAGAGCAAAAGAAAGGGTGACATACAGGGGCAAAACAATAAAAAATCACACCAGACTTCTCAACCCAAGTCAGGAATGCCAGGAGGGATTGGTATGGAGTACTCCGGACCCTGGAAGAAAACAACTTCCAACCATGACTGGTATATCCAGCAAAGCTATCATTTAAAATTTATGGAGAAATAAAAATGTTCCATGATAAAAAAAAAACACTTAAAGAATTCATGAGGACCAAGCCAACACTGGAGAAAATCCTAAAAGAAATAAATCACAAAGAAGGGAAAACAAGCAATTTTCAGAACCACAGGAGAGGTGAACTACACCAGGTAGGCAACTAACAAGGAGATTTGTCACTACAGCAAACAGAAAATAGAACTCAAAATGGCAGGCAACAAAAATCATATGTCAATAATAACATTGAATGTCAAAGGACTCAACTCCCCTATTAAAAGGCATAGACTGGCAATGTGGATTAAAAAGCATAACCCAACTATATGCTGCTTACAAGAAACTCACCTTCTAGCCAAAGATCCTCATACACTAAAGGTAAAAGGATGGAAAAAGTTATACCACGCAAACGGAGATCGAAAACAAGTAGGGGTAGCAACGCTTATATCTGACAAAACAGACTTTAAGCTAAAACACATCAGAAGAGACAAAGCAGATCACTTCTTACTAATAAAAGGAACAATCCAACAAGAAGACATAATAATACTAAACATTTACGCCCCACATATAGGTGCACCCACATTCATAAAGTCTTTGGGACATCAGGTCCCAAATAGACCCAAACACAATAATATTGGGAGACTTCAACACACCACTCACACCACTAGATCGATCCTCCAAACAAAAGATGAATAAAGATTGTTCAGACCTAAAGAAAACCATAGACCAAATGGATCTAATAGACGCATACAGATTATTTCAACCAGCAACACCTGAATACACATTTTTCTTGGCTGCCCACAGAACATTCTCCAAAATAGACCACATACTGGGTCACAAAGCAAGCACCAGCAAATTCAAAAGATGTGATATAATTCCATGCATCTTCTCAGATCGCAACGGAATTAAACTGGAAATTAACAACAGGAAGACTAAAAGTAACCACATAAATACATGGAGACTGAATGATACACTTCTGAATGAGGAATGGATCAGGAAAGAAATAAGGGGAGAAATAAAAAGATTCCTAGAATTAAACAAAAATAGAGACACGATGTACCAAAATCTATGGGACACTTTGAAGGCAGTGTTAAGAAGAAAATTTATAGCACTGAGTGCCCACATAAGAAAAACAGAAGACATCCAAATAAATAACCTACTAACACACCTCAAGGATCTTGAAAAACAGAACAGTCGATTCCCAAAGCCAGTAGGAGACAGGAGATAACTAAAGTCAGAGTAGAAATTAATGAAATAGAGAATAAAAAAACAATACAAAGAATCAACAAAACAAGAAGCTGGTTCTTTGAAAAGATTAACAAGATGGGCAAACCACTAGCTAACCTAACCAAAAGAAGGAGAGAATCAACCCAAATTACCAAAATCAGAAATGAAAAAGGGGACATCACCACAGATAGTGAAGAAATCCAGAGGATCTAAGAAACTACTTTGAAAACTTATATTCCAATAAAATGGAAAACATGGAAGAAAACGAAAGATTTCTAGACACATACAACCTACCTAAATTGAACCAAGAGGATATAGAAAACCTTTATCCATCAATAGCAAGCACAGACATAGAAACAGCAATAAAAAGTATGCCAAAAACCCAGGTCCAGATGGTTTTCCAGCCGAATTCTATAAAACCTTTACAGAAGAACTAAAACCAATACTTCACAAACTATTTCATGAAATTGAAAGAGATGGAATTCTTCCAAATTCCTTTCATGAGGCCAACATCACATTAATAACAAAGTCAAATAAAGACACTTCAAGAAAAGAGAATTACACCAATATTATTAATGAACATAGACGCAAAAATTCTAAATAAAATACTAGCCATGCACATTCAAAACCATATTGAGACCAAGTTGGTTTCATCCCAGGAAAGCAAGGCTGGTTCAACATACACAAAACAATACACATTATTCACCCTATAAAAACAAGAATCACATGATCATTTCAATAGATGCGGAAAAAGCATTTGACAAAATTCAACACCAATTCATGCTAAGAACTCTACAGAAAATTGGAATAGAAGGAACATACTTCAACATCATTAAATTAATATATAAGAAACCCAAAGCCAACATCATATTGAATGGGGGAAAATTGCCAGAATTCCCCTTAAAAACAGGAACAAGACAAGGATGCCCACTATCACCACTACTTTTAAATATAGTCCTCGAAACTCTTGCCAGAGAAATAAGACGAGAGAAGGATATCAAAGGAGTTCAAATAAGAAGAATTAAAATTATCTTTATTTGCAGATGACATGATCCTATATCTAAAAGACCCAGAGAACTCAACGAAAAATCTAGTAGAGCTGATTAACAAATTCAGCAAAGTAGCTCGATACAAGATCAACCTAAAAAAATCAGTAGCCTTCATATATGCCAACCATGAATCCACTGAGAAAGAAATCCAGAAAACAATTCCATTCGCAATAACTTCAAAACCAATCAAATACCTAGGAATAAACTTAACCAAAGAGGTAAAAGTCCTCTAAATTGAAACCTATAGAACACTGAAGAAAGAAATTGAAGAAGATATTAGAAGATGGAAAGATCTCCCCTGCTCTTGGATAGGCAGAATAAATATTGTCAAAATGGCTGTTCTGCCAAAAATGATCTATACAATCAATGCAATCCCTATCAAAATACCAACATCATTTTTCACAGATCTAGAAAAATCAATCATTAATTTTATGTGAAGAAACAAAAGACCCAGAATAGCCAAAGCAATTCTCAGCAATAAGAATCTTGCAGGAGGCATAACAATTCCTGATTTCAAATTGTACTACAGAACTATAGTAATAAAAACAGCATGGTGTTGGCACAAAAACAGACACATAGACCAGTGGAACAGAAGATACAGAAACAAGTTCACAAACTTACAGTCAATTGATTTTTGACAAAGGTGCTAAACACATATGTTGGAGAAAGGACAGTCTTTTCAATGAATGGTGCTGGGAAAACTGGTATCTACCTGTAGAAAAATGGAACTAAATCCTTACCTCTCACCCTGCACAGGAGTCAACTCGAGATGAATTAAAGAACTGGAAGTTAGACCAGAGTCTGTGAAATTATTAGAAGAAGGCATAGGTTCAACACTTCAACATATAGCACAGGTAGAAACTTCCTCAACAAGACCTCCAAAGCACAGGAAATTAAAATAAGAATTAATAAGTGGGATAGCATTAAACTACAAAGCTTCTGCTCATCAAAGGAAACCACCAAGAGCCTAAGGAGAAAGCGTACAGAATGGGCTGTGTGCATGTATATTGACATCAAATAGATATTCATTGCGATGTAAGACTCCAATGCACCAATAAAAGCACATTAAAAAATAAAAAAAAATAAACATTGGGGTTTGAATATCAGAATTTCCTTTTGTCTTAAACTGAAGTAACTTGACAGTGACATCAGAACAGATGCTCTGGCCACGTTTGGACTCATGTACAGAGCTTTTGATGGCTACAACATTTGGTAATACATTCTAAATTTATGCTCAGTGACAGAATTTCTCACCTATTTCTGCTACTCACAGACAACTATCACAAACACAATTTGCTTAATAGGAACATGGCATGTGCTATACCACAAAAAAGGCAGGTGCCTCCGAATGAGCAGTGACCAATATTACTTCTGAGAAATAAGAAGCCTCGTCTGTATTCACCGAACCAATTATTCAGCCAACTATACATTGGGGAAATTAATTCTTGAAGCAAAAGATTTCATTACATTCATAACTACAAATATTGTTCTTGGATATAAACTGCCTGGCGCACTTGACTTGGTGACCTTTTATTTCGATATATTTAATAGACATAATATGTTCTGGGAAGAAGCCTTCTTTTTCTTAAATTGCTCTTTCAAGTTCTTGAATATCAGATGAACATTAAGTCCTTCCAGAAATATCTGAGAAGTCAAGTACTCCACGTATTGCAAGATTGGCTCCCCACTTGCTTCATGCATGCAGAGGATCACAGAATCTCAGTGAAGGACGGGGTCATAGGAATGGCCCAGCCTAATCTGACAATGTGAATTTCCTTCCCCACTGGACCTCAAGTGCTACAAAGGCTAACATAATTTTTAATCAACTTGTATATTCCAGTGCCTAGCAAAGAAAAGGTTTATTCATTATATAATCACTTTTTTAAAGATTAGCTTTATCTATCTCAGTAATTTCCAAGTGGCACACTTACCAGCAAAGGTAAGAAATTATTTTAGGTGGTATTTGGACAAATGTTGGTATGTTATTTATTTCCTACATATTAATATATGTGTAATTTTTATTTTTTGTTCTTGAACTAAGATATAATAACCATAAAGTTTTAAGTTTAAAATGGATAGTAAATTTGAAGAAAGTATTATAAATAAAGATATAGGTGGTATAATTAATGGTATAACTTTTCAAAGACAAAACATAAGAATGACAGAAATCTGCTCTACCCAGTGCTTGGTTCTCTCCATTTTGCCTGACTTTTATAAGATCACCAGCTTTCTAGGTCTTTATTTATATTGTTATTATTATTACTACTATTATTAGATATTATCTTATACAAAAATATGTGAGTTTATGAAGCCATTGATATGCATACTTCTATTTCATTCTTTCTCAACCACTAAAGCTATGCATTGTTCTTACAATGCAGTTGAGTATTCTTATTTTAAAATTTAAGATATCTGTACTTTCATATCTTTATTCTCTAATCTATATGATAGCTGTGAAGGCTGATTCTTCTGTAAGATGTGGTGGAAGGGTGTTAGATTTGACATAGAGTCAAAAATGGAATTCTGGGAAGTTCTTATTTTCTTACTTTATATATTAGAGAAGGATATTCCATCCTTATTTGTATATTTTAACTATTATTTTTCCAAGAAGTACTTAAATATACTCCTAGATATTTATCTTTCATTTCACATGAAGTCCCTCCCTGTGGTACTTTGAAATAAATAATGAGCTTATTAGAAATGCAGTTTTCTTCTCACTAAAATTGGGCTTGCAAGCTGTGACACCCAATTCCATTATCTCTGACATTCATTTTCATTTTCATTTTGGAATATTACAATAGTGCTTATTCCACTGTTGTATTTTTTGGACACAGAAGAATTATGCATGTATTTAAGTCTTCACTGAGCAGAAAGCGGGCACTTGGCAACCATCTACCATTAGGACCAGGAGAAGATATTGTTATTGTAATTTCCCAGTGTAGATAATTTAACAGCATGGTATTAGCACAAAAACAGACATATAGACCAATGAAACAGAATAGAAGATAAAGAAACAAATTCACACACTTATAGCCAATTGATTTTCGACAAAGATGCCAAAAACTTATGTTGGAGAAAAGACAGCTTTTTAAACAAATGGTGTTGAGAAAACTGGTTATCCATTTGCAGAAAAATGGAATTAAATCCCTACCTCTCACTATGCACAAGAGTCAACTGAAGATGGATCAAAGACCTGGAAATTAGGCTAGAAACTTTGAAATTACTAGAGGAGAGCATAAGTCCAACACGCAAACATATAATTTGACACTTTCTAATTTTACATACATGCATCGCTTACAAATGACAAGAGAAAGACGTGTGAAGGTTGGTAGAATCGCACATGAAAATATCTGAAGGTTTTTTAAAAAAATATTCTTTCCCAAAAATGTTTGCCTGTACTTTTTCACAGCACAGTTAGAACTCTTTAAGATACTAATTTAAATTACTATGTCCAGTCACTCATTCTTAAATTTCTATCTTGTTTTATTCAAGGACTTCTTAATTTGTACATGAAAAAAGTAGACTATATATTGCTCAGGAAAACAAGGCTATCATTAACAATGTTAATTTCTGATTGGATTCTTATAATTTTAGATTATTATGAGAGATTTTTACATTACTAAGCAAGGGCTTAGTAATGTGATATTACATAAAAATATCTCAACTAAAAAGGACATGATAACATTTAGGGGCTTGATGGTGAGTTCTATATCTTGATTGTAGTGGTACTTACATGACTTTATATTTGTCAGAATTTATATAACTGCATACCATCAAAGGTGAATTTTCCAACATAGAAATTATACCTTCAGAAACCAATAAATTACAAGAAAAGATAAAATTACCATCTTACTTTCAAAATATTATCATAAACATTTATATTGCTATGTTTCAATTCTTTTTCTTTGTATTTTTTCTTTGGCCCATCCGATTAAGCTTTCCTCCACACCAGTTCATTGAAGACAACTAGACTGAATGCAGTGATCACCATTTTACAAAATCATAATTGTTTTTTGGTTCACATTTTATCAACGTACCATCATTTAAGCAGTATTGCAAAAAAAAACAAATTAATTTTTCCAAGATATTGGAATATATAGGTACGTATGTATGTGTATATATATATATATATATATATAGAGAGAGAGAGAGAGAGAGAGAGAGATTTTATGTTATCTTTCTATCTTACTCACCATTCTTTTCCTGAAACCTCTTCCTCTCAGACTCATGACTTAAATATTAGCAAGCTGTTAACAGTCTCTCAAAAGCTTTCACTTTTCACATTTATTTTTTTATTTTTTTATGTTTTTATTGGTGCATTGTAGTCTCACATCACAATGAGTATCAGTTTGGTGTTAACATACA
>PVJS01036466.1:0-20439 GCA_004027185.1 Glis glis
AATCCCCAGTACCGCAAAAAAAAAAAAAAAAAAAAGTAATTCTAGCCAGGCGTGGTGGCGCACACTTGTAATCCCAGTACTTGGGAGGCTGAGATGGGAGGATCTGGCCAGCCTCAGCTACTTAGTGAGGCCCTCCACAACTTAGGGAGACCCTGTTTCAAAATAAAAGAACAAAAAATAGGGCTGAGGGCTGGGGGTGGAGCTCAGAGGTAGAATGCCCCTAGGTTCAATCCCTGGTACCGCAAAAAAAAAAAAAAAAAAAAAAAAATGTAATTCTGAGCCAGGTAAGGTGGTGCATGCCTGTAATCCAAGCTACCTGAATGAGGTGAGAGGATGGTGAGTGGGAGGTCAGCTGGAGTAACTTAGCAAGACCTTGTCTCAAAATAAAAAGGGCTGCAAAGGTAGCTTAGTGGTGGAGTGCTCCTGGGTCCCATCCCCACATCTACACACGCACACATGCCTGGACACACAGGGCAATTCTGAACAGAGTTGACAGAGCAAGATTTGGAAAGAAAAGTTTTCAACACAAGAGAAAGAAATGATGGCAGCCACAAAGAACAGCTGAATTCAGTCCTGCTTCTTTACAGAGAAGCTCTCTGCCAACCAATGATTGCGATTTTTGCAAAAGGCACCATTAGACATCAATTTCTTGGCAACAGGTGTATGCATGCCTTTGGCCAGTGTTACAGTTCGTTCATTAGTGCATAGGTGGTGACATTATTCTTCCAGCTCCATTTGTGGGCGGAACAAGCAGAAGCTTGACATAACTTTGGTGTCATTGTTCCCTTGTTTGTTTTTCCTCTGTATGACACTCTGCAAAACTTTGCATCCCAGCGATGAATAAACTGCTCTGATAAAAACCATCCTTTCAAGTTGACTTCATTTTGGAGAATGCAGGCAGCCATTTAGCATCACAGAGGAATTTACTTTGGTTTTGGTTGCCTAGCTCCTGGTCATTATACTAGGAATGAAAGGCCTGACATCAGCAGCCTTAGTGGAGCATGCTGCTGGGGGGTGCACCCACGTGGATTTCCTTGAGAAAGGGCTTGCTGATCCTTGAACAACCTGTTGCTCAGAGAAAAGCATCAGGAAAAATAAAAGAAAGGAGTGTAAAGGGGGTTAGCAAGGTTCTTTGTTAAAAGAGCGGTGAAAATACATGAGGCCGGTTGTGGTTGTATGAAGTGCCTTTGTCCATAATCTTGGGCAGGGCCAATTTATTCATTAGACACAGTCGGAACAGTAGTGAGGGCCCACAGTACTATTGGCAATCTGCAAAGCCATTTTAATCATTTTTTTAACTCAGAAGAAAAAAATGAATATAAACGAATATAAAACAATAATGATTCTATCATAATGAATCCAGACTGGAATATATTCAGCTTTATATTAATACAGTTATAACATATAATTCCAATTTTTTAATGGAGAAAGGGACCCACAAGGACAAAAGTGCCAAAAGCCTATAAAAGCCCTAATGAAGCCGAATCTTTGGCATCTGATGTTTGCCTGAACCTTTGACACTTGCCTTTCATCAGCTCTAAAGACAAGCTATACCATCCATTCTCTATTCATGGTTGTATTCTATGTGAACCTAAATCAGTAGGTGTCACACGTTTCTAAAAGAAGAAAACACGGTTTTGTATTCCCGAGCTCTTTATAATCTGAGCGAGGAGACAAAATCAACTGTTAACAACAGGTGCTTTGCAGTTGTTCATTCGTTTGGACATTTCTTTTATGAGTTAATTACTCATAACTCCCTTGTGAACGATCTGCACATCTGGGAAAATAAAACTGCCCACTGAAAGTGAATGACTGGAGCGTAGGTGAAGCACAATAGTTAATTCATTCGGATACCCTTAAAAGGCTTCACAGAACCCCGAAGCACTTGGAAGCTGGACTTGGTTCGTGTCTGAAGAATGAGTTAGTGTCAGTCGAAGGCTGCAGCATGGAAATGTGGTTCCCATGATTTTCAGCTCCGATCCTTCCCTGGGTCACCCACTCATTTACATCGCCACCTCTCCCAGAGCTTTCTATGGATCCAGCAGCATTCAGCCTCAGCTGCAGGATGCTCTACTTTTCACTCGTTAAAAGATTCCCTTTGCAATCTCAACTTCTTTATGGTAAAAAGAGAACACCTTGCTACCAAACCAAACCTCAATATGGTCAAATAATTCCTAAGTTTGATTCATTAATATTACCTACCTATTCAGACTTTAAGTATAACAAATGATTTCATTGAGGCCTGAGTCCTCTTGGAAATGAGGTCTTGAGGCAAAATTTCCTTAGTTTGAGGTCTCCTCATTGATTCAGTGGAGGGATGGCACGGTATGATCTCTAAAATTCTCTTTAGCTGGATGGTAATGGGATCAGACCCAAGGCTAATCCTCCCTGACCTGGCGGAGGTCTTTTATAGCAACTCTTCATATGCGTGTTAGAGCACTGCAGCAAGCAGTGAAAGTCCACAACAATCCATTGATAGATGAGAACAAGCGCCACAGCTTCTCTTAATACTTATATTGATCTCATCCTTTACATTTTTCTATTTTTGCATATATTTTTATATTATGTATAATAATACAGAAAGCATGTACCTATGAACATATATAAAATATGTCTAGATCTAGTATATACACACACAAAATAGTTTACTAAAGGGTATAAATGACTAAAAAAATCCTTAAATTGAGCCAGGTGTGGTGGTGCATGCCTGTAATCCCAGTACTTGGGAGGCTGAGATAGAAGGATCATCGGTTTGAGGACAGCCTCAGCAAGTAATGAGACTATTATCAACCTAGATAGACCCTGTTTCAAAATAAAAATTAAAAAAAATAGGGCAGGTAATATAGCTTGGAGATAGAATGCCCCTGAGTTCAATCCCCAGTGACACACACACACACACACACACACACACACACACACATACCCTTAAATCCCATGGTTACAAGGTAAAATGAAAGAGGTAAAAAACAAATATATACTTAATTCACCAAATGTTATTTTGATGGAAGATTTAGTTAGGACTTCCATTTAGCTTCAGCTTTAGCACAATTTGGCTTATAAACACAGCTTCAAACATGAAATTGAACTTCACATGAAGCAATGTGGTCTATTTTCTACTTGTTTGAGGAGAGGAATGGCTACATATATATGTTAAGGTAATTCCTTTCAAATCATTCCTTTACGTGAACATGCAACTAAATCCCTCAGACCAGAGGAAGACGAAGCCTTGGACTCCAGCCCCATCCTCTAAGTTGCTCTAAGTTGTAGAATCCCTTATTGGGTATAGCTTTAATGTCTGCTATGTTTGGGCCCTGGATGTTGTGAACAAGCAGAGCATTGGACTTGCCAAATCTTTGTTTCTATTGATGTGGCAGGACTCATACATAATCCCCCAAAACAAGAGGCACTCATTACTTAGCAACCTTTTCTGAGACCCTCGTTGAATAAATAAAAGTAGTATCAGTAGACCCTTCACTGATCTTATATGTAATATTTTAAGATTTATCAGCTCACCAAGTACTGTATGCATGCATGTCCCTATCACTCTGAACTACATTATGTGAGACCACAATGCACCAATAAAAGTATATTAACAAAAGATTTATCTGTCTCACACATTTTTATTTATGTAGGTACTTTTTGGAGCTGTCCTGTAATTACCACTCTTACATTCCAGCTGACAAATTACCACTTGGATGTCTGGTTCCTTGAAGTCCATAATTTTATCTTCTCAATTAAAGAAGAAACTCTTCCTCAGACCAATGGTCATTTTCAAGAGAATTACTGTCTACTTGGGATACTTTAAATGCATCCTCAAGAGCTTTCATTGAACACCTGCTGAGGAATGCAATTTCATGTTGAACAGCTCACCCTTGATGTGATGGAATCCCTTTATCATTTGCAAGGTGTACAGCTTTGGGCAAGTTATTTCGTCTCTCTGTGTCTCACCCTTTGGAACAATACTACTGCACACCTCAGGGACCGCTGCAGAGATTCAATGAGATGTTGGAAAGCATTTAACACAGTACAACATGGCATTACTGCCAATAAGTTTAGCTATTTCTAGCAGTGTGGTGGCGCATGCTTGTAATCCCAGTGTTTGGGAGGCTGAGACAAGAGGATCACAGGTTCACGGCCAGCTACAGCAACTTATAGCAAGGTCCTCTGCAACTTAGTGAGACCCTGTTTTAAAATAAAAAAAATAAAATAGGGCTGGGAATGTAGCTCAGAGGCAGAATGCCCCTGGGTTAAATCCCTAGTATCACCACCAAAAAAAAGGTTTAGCAATTTCTTAAAGACATGTACTTTTAAACTCATTTAGTAAAATGAATTTCAAAGTTTAAAACTCATTTCATAAAATGAGTTTAAAAGTTCATTTAAAGCTTAGCAATTTCTATTATTACTGGAAAACACTCATTTGTTTATTAGATGAGTCTAAAAATAAAGGAGTTGATATTCTAAGTAACTGGATGAAGCAAACCATTAAAGTATGGCCTGGTCCAATATGAACTGTCCAAAGCTCCTCTACATTCTTAAGTTGCCAAAACAAAACTGATGGGAGGGCTGTTTAACCTCACCACAGTAGGGAAGCAAGAAGGGAGGGGCCGTAAGTCGAGAGCCCTGAGAGAAAAACATCTATTAGTGACTTGAATACTATATTCAACAAAGAAGCTGGCTCTCTGTCACTTCAGGTCCTGGGTCTCACTTTTCAAATCTGCATGATTAGGGGGTTGGATGAGATTATATATCTAACATTCTATAATTACTAAATAGTTACCAAAACTTATCATAGGAACATCTATGAAGATACATTTATTTCTTTATCTTGCCTCTGCTTTTTTGACCCCATGCACATGTAAATAATATGTGTATTGTTTTTACGTCTGGATTCGTTTTGCCTTGTAGGTAGAATAATTAAAACAAGCTGATGGATGTAAAGCACTTCCCAATCACTCGGAAGTCTTTACAGTCACTCCCAACAGCCCAGAGATCATCAAAACAGATGCATTTTATATGTATTTATGTATATATGCATGTATGTATGTCTGTATTTTTGTGGTACTGGGGATTGAACCCAGAGGCATTTTACCTCCAAGCTACATCCCCAGCCCTATTTTTTATCTTTTAGTTTGAAACAGAGTCTCACTAAGTTGTAGAAGGCCTCACTAAGTTGCTGAGGCTAATCTTGAACCTGCAATCCTCCTGTCTCAGACTCCTAAATACTGGGATTACAGACGTGAGGCACCACACCCGGCAAAATGAATGGATTGTAAGAGCAAATGTGCTCTTCTCTCTAAGAACGGAGCCTAGAATTCTGAGATCTCAATGTCAAGATTTATTACTAAGGGTTCTTTAGCATTTTGAGGAGAGATGCCTGTGCAGGTGCTCAGGGGCTCTGCATCTCCCCCCCCCTCTCTTTTTTTCTATACTAGGAATTGAACCCAGGGGCATTCTACCTCCAAGTTCTACCCCCAGCCCTTTTCTTTTCTTTTCTCTCTCTTTTGCTCTCTCTCTCTTTTTTTTTTAAAGGGGATCTCGCTAGGTTGCTGAGGCTGTCCTTGAACTTGCCATTCTCCTGTCTCGGTCTCCCAGGTACTGGGATCACAGGTGTGTGCCACCACGCCCGGCTGCATCTTCTCTCTAAACTGGAGCCCATTGGTGAGGGCATTTAATCCTGGACCAAGTCCTTTACCTGATTCACAGCTATGTTGGAGGGATCACAGAGAAATGGTCCTGGAACCTACGCAGTTATTTGTTATTGCTTCTATTTTTTCTCTCAAAAGAACTGCAGCTAGCTTTGCTACTTTCAAATAGGTGACCTAGCAAGGCGGTAAGTAGAGCACTTCTACAAATCACAGTCTGGTACAGTATCATTAACTTCGCAAACAGAACTTGGCGACTGATATATGTGGTGTAGATAAACTCGGAAGCTTAAACCTGAGGCCTTAGTTTTTTTCTTGCTCTGGAAACTGCCTCTCGCCTGTTGGCTTTTTAAAAAAATGTATTTATTATGAAAACATTCAAATAACAAAGACAACCAAGTGTATCCCTGTGCATAACATTATAGTGCTATTAACTTCATGTTCTTTTCCAGTTTTGGAAGCATAGCTCTACTAATAGTGTGTAATTTTACAAGGTAACATTTTGACCTTATTACATAATTTATCATAAATATTTTTGTTAACATGGTCTTTTTTTTTTTTGTCCTGGGGATTGAGCCAAGGGATATTCTACCTCTGAGCTATACCTCTGGCCTTTTTAAAAGAATTTAAATTTTGAAACAGGGTCTTGCTAAATTGCTGAGGCTGGCCTCGAACCTTCAATCCTCCTGTCTCAGCTTCCCAAGTACTGGGATTATAGGAGTGCACCAATGTGCCTGGCTGTTGGCATAGTCTTAATTATTATTAGTCTTAGTTGCTCTATAATATTCTACTAGTTGAGACAGGAGAATTAACATTCTGTATTTTTGACTCTTGGGTTTTTTTCTTTCAAAATTGTTCTTAAAAAATTACACTGAACATTTTTAGACTTAAACATGTTTTCCTCTTCTGAATTACTTTCCAAACACTGGAAAGTATGATTTTGGGGGGGTCAAATAGCATTTTTTTAGTTCTTAACATCTATTACTAACTTTAAAATTGGATCTGTTTATGAAACATTGTTAGGATACCGCTTGGTCATTAAAATTTGTGAACAGTTTTTAATATAAGTCTAACATTTGTCTCATTTTAATTTACAATTCTTTGTTAGTGATGATAAACATTTCCTTGTGAGCCTGACATTTTCCAAAAGAGTGATAAAAGTTGTATATTAAATAAAGTTATATTTCAATTGAAGGGGGTATTTTTATATGCTTTTATTGGTACATTATAGTCTCACGTCATAATGTAAATCATGTTTTTTTTTAAATGAGAGCATACTACATTCTAAAGTCATCTAAATGTGGTGGTCCATCTTTGTGTGCCATGACATCCCCTTTTTGCTCTCTACTCCGTTGTATACTTAAACTCTTCAATTTACCATTAGGCAGCGTTCTAGTATTTTCTGACTCAAATGTGGGTGTTGCAAATGTGTATCTGGTGTGGGAACAGAAAAGCAGATCTTGTTCACTTGCCTGTCTTAAAATGGCAATTAGAGTCATTGAGGTTTTAAAAAATTCTGACCCAGGATACATGCCCCATATTTTTTTTTTTATTAGCGGTAAAGATAAATAGGTTTCTTGGTTAATGGGAAAACAATTTCTCAACGTTAGGTCTGTGATACAAAAAAAACAACAAAAAAAGATGGTGTTTCTTGTTATGTTTAGGCGTATTATAAAATTCTTCTTACAATCTCTGTCCCCCTCCATAGTACAAAAAGGTGTCAAAATAAAGTCAACGTAAGCCAGGTGTGGTGGCGCATGCCTGTAATCCTAGTACTTGAGAGGCTGAGATGGGAGGATCACAGGTTCGAGGACAGCCTCAGCAACACAGCGAGGTCCTCAGCAACTTAGTGAGACTCTGTTTCAAAATAAAAAATAAAAAAGATGGGGGTGTAGCTCAGTGGTAGAATGACCCTGGGTTCAATCCTTACTACCAAAAATGAATCAATAAGTCAATGTTAATCCATATTACTAGTGATAAATAATTATGTACCACTTTGGAGAGTTGGAGAGATGGCATTGAGAAGATTAAAATAGGCACTGGCAGCCTCTGGACATAATTTGCCTGCTTTGACATATTTCTCAGTAAAAATCAGCATATTTAAAATAGACACTATGTCTAATGGACATCTAACTAATTTGCTAAGAAGTATATTTTTTTGAAAGATACAATTATAATTCCATGTTCAGGACCTGTCTGTGAATGGATTTCAAGATATTTTTGTTGGTTCTTGGAAACTTCAGCTAAACATTTTATGAATTTTATATAACAAGAATGCCCTGGGGCTTTTAATATACAACTTGTGCTTTTCTGTGTTTAACAAGAGAATGTTTAGCATATTAGCTGCTACCAGAAGAGTTTCTAAGCATATCTTCAGGAACAGGTCTCCAAAAAGCCGAAGAAAGGGCTGGATACAATTTGTGTTTCTCATTCCTGTTTAAAAACCAGAGACACTGTTTTCCCTGTAGATTTCGTGTGAGTAAAGCAGCAATCCTTTGCCATTCTCTTTTTGCTTATTTTTACTCTTCCAGATTGCTTCAAATCTCCGACACACTTCTATTCTGAAATCCTTCAGCACCAACTTCCTTATTTGGTTGCTGGAACTGCTCTTTGTCTTGTTCAAACATTCTGCTAAGCTTGCAGCCTCCCTTCACCCCCGCCCCCTGCCCACTGCTCCCCCCTTTCTACACACACACACACACACACACACACACACACACACACACACACTGGGCTGGCTTCTACAGGTCACTCTGACTCAGCCTTCTCTGTAGCTCACTAGCCAATCACCCATCACTTATGCCCATTTAAGGAGTACCTTTTGGAAATCGTAAGGGACCAGAGAGTTTTCAGCTGTTTGGAAAGATTGCTATGTCGTAGACACTTGAAGTTACCACAAAGCCTGTATTCCACACAACTGCCCTCCTCATATAACAAGGATGTATTAAAAATAAAAAAATGAAAGCAAAAACAACTCCTCCTCCCCCCCAGAAAGCCCCTAAACAAAATTCCAGGCAGCTTAATTAGTGGTTACTTTCTTCCTCAGTGTTCTGGTACTCAGATTTGGCTGGCAGATAGTGTGATTTTGTTGGGTTTTCAACTCTTTCCAATCTATGGTCCGTGCCAAACACTCCAATCTAATATTCTAAGGAAATACATAACATGGGCCTAAATGGAGACACCAACAGCACAAAGCAGAGCTCTGTGTTCCTAAGCGAGACACACACTTGCAACGAGTGTTCCTTTTGCTCTCAGGAGTTGAACACGGCCAGGCATTTGCAGAAGCGCTGAGGGCTAGTGTCTGGTTTCTCTGCTCAGATGTGTATAGAGAAAACACAGCTCTCTGCATTCCCTATTTAAGAAAGAAGCTGCCATGGCCCCGTCCAATAAAACAGAGCAGTGTTTTCTTACATATAAACAACTGAGAAATTCCTTGGGCAAGCACAGAGCCTTTTGGTTCTTGGAACAAACTGGATGGTGGTATTTATTATGTCAAATAAACACATCATCCGCACTCCAAAGGGGAACCTGAAACAATAAACCGAACAAAGCAGTTTTCAAGGTCTTAATCCTTTTGCAATTAGCTCTTGTCCAACTCGACTGAAAAATTAAGAATGAGCTATTTTTCCCCAGAAGAAAGTACCCATACGTGATTAAACATCCACAGTTGTTCCCCACACTTGCTGCGAACAAGGATCAGAGCTCGTTACCAGAGGCAAATCATATAAACATGCAGGACATCCTATCAGCCAATGTTATTTCTCACTTAGCCACCAAACATGGTGTGTACCTTCCTTTGTCCATTGTGCTAATTGCTGAAGCCCTGTTATTTTTCAGGCACTGCGCTAGGTGTTGCAACCAGCCTTTCTGTAGCTGCCAGCTTGATTGTTAGAAGTGGATTGAATCCTATAGAAAGCCTGTTCTTTCCCTGCCTTGTTACCAGTCAGCCAATTTTTCTTTTCTTTTCTTTTCTTTTCTTTTCTTTTCTTTTCTTTTCTTTTCTTTTCTTTTTTTCTTTTCTTTTCTTTTCTCTTTTCTTTTCTTTTTTTCTTTTCTTTTCTTTTCTTTTTTTATTGGTGCATTGTAATCATACATCTTGGCGGGTTTCAGGGTGGTAGAAGTATACATGCACACATCGGTCAATTAGCCCTCCCCCAATTCCCACCCCATCCCCTCCCCCTTCCCTCCTCATGCTCAGCATAGTAGTTGACTTTGATATATTTGTGTATGAACATCCTGTTCATTAAGGTGTTTCCCTCTTCCCCCCTCCCATTTTCCTCAGTTAGGTCGCCTTCTTTACTCATCTGAGGTTTTCTCCATCTTTGTCTGGAGTCCCTCCTATGCCCTATTCTCCCTAGCTTCTGCATATTAGGGAGAGCATCTGACTTTTCACCTTTTGTGACTGACTAATCTTACTAAGCATAATGTTCTCTAATTCCATCCATTTCCCTGCAAATGATGTAATTTTGTTCTTCTTTATAGCTGCGTAAAATTCCATAGTTTTGTAATCCATTCATATGTTGATGGACGTCTTGGCTGGTTCCATAGCCAATTTTGCTTTTCTGTGTTTACCATGGTGACCAATGTGGAAATTGTGTTCAGCTAGTGAAATTCCTAAAATGCATCACTCTCTTTTATTTAGGACAGTTTTAGACTGACTTGGATAAATTCTTCTTGGAAGAATACTCAAATTCTTCTTGGATAGAGGTAGGGTATCAATGACAAATATACTTCCGATTATTTCTACTGGCCATGACTTCAATGATTCTGGATGCGCCCCACAACTGGGCTTTGTAGGTTCAAACTTGTTTAGGTTTTAGAGCACATGGAGGTCATGACTTTTTGCACACAGTTACATTTCATTCTACCATGGGAACACCAAGCAATTCTGCTAAAAGAAAATGATGATATGCTATGTCTGCTTAATTGAAATAGTCATAAACACCGGCTCATGGAAAATAAAATCTGTCAAAGCCTTCCTGAGTTCTGTAAATTAATGTTTACATTTGGTCATTCATCTTGTTGATTTGAGAAGAAAAGTGCTACTTAGTCATCAAAAGATGAAAAAAATCCATAGTTTCATGGGAGAAAAAAAATTTAACTTAGAAAATTATGTTACGAGTTGGGAAAGACTATCAGTGTCTGCTTTGAGCCCAGTGTCCTGGAAAGAGTTACTGGGAGACCACAGGCATCAAGAAGCCCGTCCAAGGCTGGGTTGGAGACCTGCATTCTCCTCCCATTTGTGGGGCAAAGCAGCTGTGTCATTTTGGAGGAAGTTGTTTCATCCTATGAATCTTCCTTTCTACATCTATAAAATGCAGATCCCATTTTAAATCAGAATTCCCAAAGTGACTGGGGTTCAACATTCCAACAATTTTTTTGGGGGGTGATACTGGGGATTGAACCCAGGGGCTTTCTACCTCTGAGTGATACCTCCAGCTCTATTTTTTTTTTTTTTTTGCGGTACCGGGGATTGAACCCAGGGGCGTTCTACCTCCACGCTACACCCCCGGCCCTATTTTTTATACTTTATTTTGAAACTGGGTCTCACAAAGTTGTGGAGGGCCTCACTAAGGAGAGAGAGAGATAGAGATAGAGATAGAGATAGAGATAGAGATAGAGATAGAGATAGAGAGACAGGGAGATTTATCTTTTAATTTAAAAAAGTATCTCACTAAGTTGCTGAGGGCCTTGCTACATTGCTGGAGCTGACCTCATACCTGTGATTCTCCTGTCTCAGCCTCCCAGGTACTGGGATTGTAGGCTTGTGCCACCATGCTTGGCCCAAACAATTTTAACAGAAATAGTATATTTGCTCAAGATAGACCATAGAGGCTGTTAATGATATTTTACCCCCATTGGCCCTGCTTAACTGGTAGACACATTTGGTATGTAAATTGAGAAATTTGAAATTTGAGTTGTTTTGAAAAAAAAAAGAGGATTAGAAACTAGTAGATTAAAACAATTTCCCATAATTTCACTATTACATTTTTTTGTTCTAAGTGGATTATCACTGCTTTGCTCGGATGTAGAAGATTCTCACAAGAAGCCCTCCTCTCGTATTCCTTGTTTACCTAGCAAAGTGTTGGGCATGCCAGACGTGGTGGCGCACGCCTGTCATCCCAGCACGTGGGAGGCTGGATCGTGGGTTCAAGGACAGCCTCAGCAAATAGTGAGGCTCTCATCAACTTAGTGAGACCCTGTTTCAAAATAAAAAGTAAAATAGGGATGAGGATTTAGCTCAGAGGTCGAATGGTCCTGGGTTCCATCCCTAGTACTGTATACACACAGACGTGTTGGGCATGATGTGGTGAGAAGAACACTAACCTAGCAGTGAGAACACAAATTATATTCTATGATTCCAGTAAAAAAAAAAAAAAATCAACGATATTTTCTTCATACCATCCTTTCCTTAACTTCTACAGGCTTGAATCCTTAGTTGGAGTTATATTTATTTTGAGAATAAAAATATGTCACTTGGATCTTCAAATATGAGGTAAGAAATAGGGTCCAGTTTATTATTATTTTTTTTTCAAAAGGATTACCTTTTTCAAAAGAAAAGAAATCAGACCTCTGGGGCTGATGAGCTTTTCTGCACTAGCATTCCAATTCTCTATTTGCCTTTGGGGAGGTCCCTCACTGTGAGCCCAGCATTCTTTCAGAGAGCCTGGCATCCAGGCTGGTAAGTCCATGTGGGGGTTGGGAATCTGTACAACTAAGGAGGAGAAGGAGGAGGAGGAGGGAGAGGAGGAGGAGGAGGGGGAGGAGGGGAGGAGGAGGAAGAGGAGGGAGTCAATATGACTTCTAGGCCTCACTCTAATTTCCATGCCTATTAGACAATCTCTAATTTCCTAATTTATCCTCCAGGTTTTTAATGGGGAAAGAAGGAAAATAGTTGCCATATGCTTCCCCACATTTGTTTTAAATTCAAAAAGACACACACACACACACACACACACACACACACACACACACACCATAATAAAACTTCAAGTAAATGAGTATAATTGAAAGCTGATTCCTCAAATTTGACTCTGAATCTAAATACTTATCAAGGAGGCCTAATTGAGAATACAACATGCTTGTAATGTCTTCACATTAAATAGTCTCCACTACTATTAGGAAGAGCTGCAGAAATATCCCCTGAGATGGAAAATCTTTGCAAGCTAGCAAGTGGGAGAGAGAGAGAGAGTGTGTGTGTAACTGAAATCATTACCAGCAATGTGTTGGAAATGAATTCTCCCGACATCTGGCCATGACTCAGATTGCCATCCTGGACGATTCCTCACTCAAAGTCCTGCCAAGCTCTTTGTTCCAGGAACACTGTTCTCCTTGTCTATCCATGCAGATCAGCTCGATTTGACAGATTCTGTGATTAACTGTAAGACACTTTTGTATACAGAGTGCCCTGACAAACCAACTTAAGTTAAATACCTTTTTAAAATGGCAAACAGAAAGCAGGGATTCTTAGCAAGCCCTGCATACTGCTTACTGATGGTCTGCATGGACACATTTTTAAGAAGGTGAGGCTTGGACAAAGAGGGTCTGGAGAAATCCTTGCTTGGCTACTAATTGGCTCCAGGCCACTGTCTGAGGTTAGTTTTCATGGATCCAAAGTCTAGTCTTTGTCTCACCAATCTACTAGAGCAAGAAGAGTTATAAAACCACTTTTTGTGTGTGTGTATGGTACTGGAGATTGAACCCAGAGGCTTCCTACCTCCGAGCCACACCCCCAGCCTTTTTAAAAAATTATTATTTATTATTTTGAAGCAGGGGATTGCTAGGTTACTGAGAGTCTCACTATTGCTAAGGCTGGTCTCCAACCTGCAATCCTCCTGTCTTAGCCTCTCAAGTACTGGGATTACAGGCCTGCACCACCATGCTTGGCTTATAAAACCATTTATTGACATGTATATCATCAGTCATCATAACCACTCTCGCCTCATATTCTCCCAGTTTTAAATGAAAATACATTTTTTGTACTGTTTTGTCTCCTGCTTCATACCGTTGGCTTTTTCTTTGTCTAATAAACTTCCCAGAGTAGCTCTATAGCAACCACATTTCTTTTCTCATTTAGTAGATCTTCAGCAAGCAGGTTGGAGTAGGACTGCCACCTTTATTCAATATTTCTGTTTGGTTTTCATACTCCGTATCACACCCCTCATAGCCAAAGCTGAGCACATCCCTTTCCCCTCGAAGCCACCATAGTATTAAAACTTTCCTGTTTCTTCTCAACCCGATAAACATTTTTGAATACTTATTAGTTAAAAATACTTCCTTAGCCGGGTGTGGTGGTGCACGCTTGTAATCCCAGTACTTGGGAGGTGGAGACCGGAGGATCCGAGTTCGCGGCCAGCCTCAGCTCGCTCTCTCTCTCTCTCTCTCTCTACTTAGTGAGGCCCTCCGCAACTTTGTGAGACCCGGTTTCAAAATAAAGTATAGAAAATAGGGCCGGGGGTGTAACGTGGAGGTAGAACGACCCTGGGTTCAATCCCCTTTACCGCAAAAAAAAAAAAAAATACTTCCTTATCTACAGATGACAAAAGAGGATCAAGATATTAATGTTCCCTTACACACACACACACACACACACACACACACACACACACACATACACACACAATCCTATTTCCCAAAGGGCTAAGCGCTACTATAGAACAAAAAGGAGGAATGTATGGAACCCAACATCAATACCATGGAGTGCTGGGAAGGGACCAAGATGATTGGAGAGGGCATCTTAAAGAATATATTCAGGATGTCACAGTACTTTTCTACATTAGCTGAGTCCAGGCAATTCTGGATTCAGAAGCACCACAAATTCAGGCAATTCTGTCTCTTTTGTGGTTGTTCACATTGTTTGTTTTTCTGGTTCCCATTCTCTTTAAGCCACCAAATCACTGCCCATCTCTCAACATCGATTTTATCTAGGAGATATTTGTCATCTGACCTGTGATCACTCCATTATGTTGTCCTCAACATCTGACTTTGGAGGGGAAGCACTTCCATTCTTTTGAAATACTATTCAAGCCTCAATTTGTGTTCATGGTTCTATTTCTTATCGTCTCATCCAGGTCTACATCCAGCTATCAGACTTTTGCTTTCTTGAATTTTTTTTAAATCTTCAAATCTTCTTTTCTTGTCAACATTCGTCTTATGGTTTCTTTTATTCTAAGATCATTTTCTAATGACCTTTCATGATCACGAGGCCACCATTTTTTCTCTTTTCTCATTGGATGTTTTAAAAGCATAGTCTGCACACTTTCTGTCTTCACATACACCTTTCCCACTCTCTTTCTGACGCCTCATAATCTTGCTTATTCCCCTTGCACAGAACCAAAGCTGACCTGAGAAGTTATTCAGCGGTCCAGTACCAAATCCAGTAGCTTCTTCCTAGCACTCCTTTCTTTTTTTTTTTTTTTTTTTGCGGACTGGAGATTGAACCCAGGGGCGTTCTACCTCCGCGCTACACCCCCGGCCCTATTTTTTATACTTTATTTTGAAACCGGGTCTCACGAAGTTGCGGAGGGCCTCACTAAGTAGAGAGAGAGAGAGAGAGAGAGAAAGAGAGAGAGAGAGAGAGAGAGAGAGAGACAGGGAGAGACAGAGATCTGAGGCTGGCCGCGAACCCGGATCCTCCAGTCTCAGCCTCCCAAAGTACTGGGATTACAAGCATGTGCCACCACGCCCGGCTCCTAGCACTCCTATTGCTTCATCTTTAGCCATCTTAAGAATGAAACCAACCTTCCTCAGGGGATGACCTCATTGTTGACCACAATGCTCTTCTCCTAGCCCTCTTTTTGCTTCTCAGACAACTCCTTCTTAGTTTTTTCAACTAGGAGCAAAAATTAACAAGAGAACAGAACCTGACTCTGTATGTTCAAAATGATAGGAGACTGAATCTCATGCAACTACACAATTCACATGTATTGAACTTCCACTAAGTTGTACTGGATGCTGGGCTAACTGCAAGGGATGCAAATTTAATATATGAAATAAACTCTCTGTGTGAAAGGATCTTACCTTCTAGGGACACAGAGATAAACCAGGGCCTATCATGATAAGATGCTAAATGCTGTAATATACTAGTAGGTAAATGGACAAGGCAAAAGCAATTAACCTCTCTATCTTTTTTTTCTTTTCTGGTACTAGAGGTTGAACCCAGGGGCAATTACCTCTTTATCTTTTTCAGGACTGGGGGTTGAACCCAAGAGCATTCTACCTTAGAGCTATACCCCCAGCCCTTTTCAGTTTTGAAATGGAGTCTTGCTAAGTTGCTGAGGGTCTCACTAAGTTGCCAAGGCTGGCTTCAAACCTGTGATCTTCCTGTCTCAGCCTCCCAAGTACTGGGATTACAGGCATGCACCACAATGCCCAGAATGCAATTACCTCTCTAACAAGGGGGCAGGGGAAGCTCCCCAGTTCACAAGGTCTCTGAAGGACAGATGAGTAAGCAGGAGCTTGAGGTGGCAGGATGGGGGCAAAGGCATTCCAACCTGTGCAAACACCGAGTACAGATGCATGACGTCGGGCAAGAACCCGGCATGCTTGGAACAGTGAAAATCAGTCTGATGCAAACCCCAAAGGAAATTCAGGCAAGTTTAAGCATTGGATTGGACCAAGAAAAGGAATGAGTGCTTCAGGCCTATAACGGGGGGGACATTCCTTAAATGCTTTTATTTTTCCTATTCTCATCTCTGGGTTTCCTTCCAACCTGTACCAGTGTTCAGATTTCTTCCTCCCGTAATGCAAAGCTTTCTTCCCATCTCAAATCTTCTACAGAGAGGTTACTTCACGCCCTATTAGAGATCAGGCCTATGCTCCAGGAAATGCTTGCAGGCCTATTTAATGCTAACCCATCAAATACACAGCAGGGTGAATTTGATCCCCCACCTCAAACCTTTGGCCAATATTCTCACTTTGGAAACTCTTAAAATATATCACTTTTGGTCTTTTTCCTTCCTAGAGAAAATATACATCTATCTATGTTTATTCTGAATACCCAATTCTTGAAATGTAAAGAGCATTTCCTCTTAGGACAGTGACAAAGACTTGATATTGTAGACCATAAATCTAGTATTTACCTAATTATAACCAATGGAAATACCACTTTATGGGCTTACATAATAATAGGTCAGGTGTGGGCATATGCCTTGGAAAACAGATATTTGTGACTGGTTAGCTACTACTGTCTAGGACTGCTGTCCCTGATGGGTACAGTGGAGATAGTACATTATGCACCTCTTGTCCATATTTGTCATCACCATGGGTCAGAAACATCACACATTACCAGAGCCACAGAATCTTACAATGAGAAGGGGCTTTAACTGCAACTATGAAATTTTTTTAAAGCTATTCATACTAGAAGATAACGGTCTTGAAAATTTGAAGATTATCCTGAGAAACATCTACTTGTAGTCCTTCAGCTGGCCTCTGGATACCACCAAGTAGGTCATAGAGCATCTGATACTTGTCTTATACCAACTCCGGGGGAAAAATACAGGGACACGTCCTAGAGGCTTCACTATCAAGCTATAAAGTGCTGCCTGTTAGTTTCTGAGTAAATACATTTCTAGTTTGCTTTAGACAGAAGCAACAGATTTTCCTACTCTTATCAGAAAAATAGAATCTGTGAGGATCTATACTGTTCAGGGTAATCCTTACAAGGTCAATGTGAATGTCATTAACATACATTGTTCCCACACCGAGTGAGTCATGATTTAAAAAGTCGAGCCTGTTTACAACCGTCAAAGCTATATACTGTAAATGACAGCATTTCACCAGCAGAGACATGCCTGGACAGTGTTCCCAGGAATCCTTGAGCCACAGGTAAAACAGCTCCACACAAGCAGCCCTCAGTCCCACACAGGTTCCATGAGCTTCCTCGACCGCACGCTCCGCTCTGTGCGCCTTTCTGAGCCCAAGTCCTCTCTCCACGCCAAAGTCAACAGCGAGCTCTCTAACCACGCAAGCTCTGACGCTGCCCTTCAAACCCTCGGGGTCATAGCCCATTGAAGAGTCAACAAGAGAATTGTTTAAATTCCTGGGACAATTTTCAACTGGCGTAAAGAAATTGGTAGCTCTGCGTGAGCCCAACAGCAGTTTCAGAAGCAGGAATATTCTTTTTTATAGATCCTTGATGTTAAGCAGGATTTGCTGGCTTGTGTTGCTGCAATGGTGAGCTCTTGCTTTGTGAGAATATAGAATTCAGGTCATGTAATATTTACTACACAGATAAATGAGGCAGTCGTTTTTCTCATGATTAGAGAATTCCTAGAGGTCATTCCCCAATTTTGTGGGCTATGGAACACTTCTTAAATGGTGGCTGCACAAAGAGATAAAGTTATTGTGATTGGGGTTGTTGGCTGCTAACCCAATCCACGTCCATTTGCCCCTCATGGACATGTAGCTAGACTCACAATTAGAATGCCTACAAACGATGTGCTACTCACAAAGGAGAGGGATTCTTTCAGTGTGTGTGTGGTACTGGGGCTTAAACCCAGGAGCATCCTACCTCCGAGCTACATACCCAGCCCTTTTTTTTCTGATTCTTTGTTTTGAAACAGGTTCTTGCTAGGTTGCTGAGAGTCTTGCTAAGTTTCTGAGGCTGTCCTTGAACCTGCGATCCTCCTGTCTCAGATTCCCAAGTACTGGGATTACAGACATGCACCACCATGCCTAGCTTCTTTTATTACTTTCTTGGGGTGAAACTCTTAGTGATATCCTATTTCATCTTGGGCATTTAAGGATAAAAGTCTCTCTCCTCTGTCTTTTAAACAATTACTTAAAATTATCCACATGTCTTTTTTTCTTGACACTGGGGATTGAACCCAGGGGCATTCTACATCTGAGATATACTCCAGCCCTATTTTATTTTGAAACAGGGTCTTGAAGCCAAACGTGGTAGCACATGTCTATAATCCCAGTACTTGGGAGGCTGAGACAGGAAGATCACAGGTTTGAGGCCAGCCTTGGCAACTTGGTGAGACCCTCAGCAACCTAGTGAGACTCTGTTTCAAAATAAAACTTAGAAAAGGGCTGGGGGTGTAACTTGGAGGTAGAACGCCCCTGGGTTCAATCCCTAGTACCACAAAAACAAAGTGAAAGAAAAGAGGAAGAAAGGAAGGAAGGAAGGAAGGAAGGAAGGAAGGAAAGAAGGAAGAAGGTGTTGCTAATTCACTGAGGGTGTTGCTAAATTTCTGAGGCCAGCCTCAAACCTGCAATCCTCCTGTCTCAGCCTCCCAAAGTACTGGGATTACAGACATGTGGCACCATACCCAGCCTGCATGTCTTTTTAAACACTATTTGCAGCTGAACAAAGACTTATAAACACTCAGGTTGTAACCATAACCTAGGCCTGAAAGCAGAGGTATCCTCTTGCGTGCCTTCCCCCTCGGGACCTACAGTGATCCCAGTCCTGATTCACAGAGTTCGCACTGACTTGCTGTTTCTTTCTTGTGTTGCTGTCCATCTCTGAACAATATGCTTTGCCTCCCCCATTTTCACTTTCTGTGAATGAAATCCTCCTGTGCGTATTCTTTCCCCTTGCTTCTTTTGCTCTCTATAGTGTTTATAAGATCCATCCATTTTTTTTTTTTGTCCAGTTCTGGTTGATTTAATTGCTGAATAGCATCCAATTGAATGACCCCACAACGGTTTTACTCATTCTATTGTTGACGGACCTCTGAAATGTTTCCAGTTGGTGGCTCTTACGATCAGGGCCGTGCTCTGGTTACGTGTCTCTGGGTGCATATGTGTAAACATTTCTTTGAGGAATACAGCTAAGAGTGGAATTGCTAGGTCAGAGGGTTTGTGTAACATCCGGGTTTATCAAATCATGCCAAACTCTCTTCCAGTGTGGTTTGTACCAATTTATACTCCCACCAGCAGTGTACGAAATATCCTGTTACCTCATATCCTTGCCAGAACTTTGTATTACCAGACTTCAATTTCTGCCAATCAGGTGGGTGTATATAATGGTATCTCTGTTGTTTTAATTCATACTTTCTTTATTACTAATGAGGTTGAACATCTTTTCATGTTTACTGTCAATTTGAATTCCCTCTTTGGTAAAGTGGCTGTTATTCTTGTTTTTTTTTTTTTTTGGTACTGGGAATTGAACCCAGGAGCATTTTACCTCCAAGCTACACCTCCAACCATTTTTATTTTTTTATTTTGAAATAGGGTCTTGCTAAGTTACTGAGGCTGGCCTTGAACCTGTGATCCTCCTGTCTCAGCCTCTCAGGTACTGGGATTACAGACATTGACTGCCTTCTTATTGATTAGAAGAGTTTCTTATTTTTTTCTGGTTGTAATTTATATATTCCTCTACATGAGTTGCAAATACTTTCTACTCTGCCCTGTATTTTCTCCTTCTCAGTGGTGCCTTTTGATAATCAGAAGTTCTTTATTTGAATGTATTTGAATTTTCAAACTTTTTCTTCATGATCTTCTTATGTCTTGCTTAATCCACCTAGAATTCATTTTTGTGTATGGTACAAGGAAGAAATTCCTTTTTTTTTTTTTTTGGCGATACTGGGAATTAAACCCAGGGTCATTCTACCTCCAAGCTACACCCCCAGCCCTATTTTTTACTCTTTATTTTGAAACAGGGTCTCACTAAGTTGTGGAGGGCCTCACTAAGTAGCTGAGGCTGGCTGTGAACCTGGATCCTCCTATCTCAGTCTCCCAAGTACTGGGATTACAAGTGTGCACCACCACGCCCGGCTAGAAATTCCTTTTTAAAATGGCAGCATCAAAGTTAGCAAGTATTATTTATAAAATGAGGAGCTTCTAAAGC
>PVJS01036467.1:0-20443 GCA_004027185.1 Glis glis
GAAAGAAAGAAAGAAAGAAAGAAAGAAAGAAAGAAAGAAAGAAGAAAGAAGAAAGAAGAAAGAAAGAAAGAAAGAAAGAGAATGCCGGGCGTGGTGGCTCACGCTTGTAATCCCAGTACTTTGGGGGGCAGAGACCGGAGGATCCGGGTTCGTGGCCAGCCTCAGCTCTCTCTCTCTCTCTCTCTCTCTCTCTGTCTCTCTCTCTCTCTCTCTCTCTCTCTCTCTCTCTGTCTCTCTCTCTACTTAATGAGGCCCTCCACAACTTCATGAGACCTGGTTTCAAAATAAAGTATAAAAAGTAGGGCCGGGGGTGTAGTTAGGAGGTAGAACGCCGCTGGGTTCAATCCCCGGTACCGAAAAAAAAAGAACAAAAAAAAGAAAGAGAGAGAGAAAGAAAGAAAGAAAGGAATCTTGATTTGAATCCTTCCAATTTTGAGTCATGAATATAGACAAGATTTTAAGAAATTCAAATATGTTTTACTTTGTGTAAGAAAATGAGATAAGATTATCAACCTAAGAGGTTTTGAACAAGATTAAATGATACACTAAATGTCTTGTGAAAGGCACATGCAAAATAAATTTGAATGACTACTCCTAATATAACTACTAATATTACAAGCAATTTTATTACTTGAAAAATATAAAGAAATTGTTTTACTTTTTATAATATGGATTGGATGTTACAATCATAGACTTATAGTTTCAAAAAGTAGAAAATCATAATTAAAAAGCCAGTGAAGAGCCACTGTGGTGGCGCATGCCTGTAATTCCAGTATTTGGGAGGCTGAGACAGGAGGATTACAGGTTCGAAGATAGCCTCTGCGACTTAGCCAGACTCTCAGCTACTCAGAGAGACTCTGTTTCAAAATAAAATAGGGCTGGGGGATACAATTTGGAGGTAGAATGCCTCTGACTTCTACCTCCTGTGCCATACAAAAATAAAATAAAATGTTAGTGAAGTATAGCAAAAAGTATAGGCTTCCTAGCTGTGCTACTAATTTCTGGGTAGACTCATAAAGAAATGTATTTATTTCTGAGCTCTGTTTTCCTCATCTGTGAAAGCAAGTGTGTAGGTTTGATAGCTATACACTACAATGAAGAGTTCATTATAAATTGTCATTTTACTTTGGTTTTAGGGACAGGGCTTTTTATCTTTATTCAACGATGCAGAGATGGTAAAAACAAAAGAAGAGAATTAGAAATATTTCAGAAACACAATGACGGAAGAGAATTTGTATTGTGGATTCTGGATTCAACGTAGGCATAAATGCAACTGCAAATTTAAGTCTGATTCTGAACTTCCATGAATCATGGAGTCTGGCGTTGGGTGAAGGCTTGTTGGCAGGCATGCTCTCTACCTGTGCTGAATTTCAGGATGCTGGTGTGCTTTGGTCTAGCTGATTTTTTTACTGAGTTGTGACTCCATGGCTTCAAGATGAGTTCGGGGCATTCCGTAAATTCGAATCCCTCCCGTGTTGACTATCTAATCGGAATTTGGTTGCAGCTGTGGTTCCTATTTGTTGTTACACTCAGCAGTTAGTTATAAATGATGTTAAAACATTCAGGCATTCTGATTGCTAATTTGGCTAAATATTACCTGTCTTATAAATCTAAGTAATAGGTGTCATGTGGACTCAAATGGGTTCTAAAACAGATGGTTCCAGAACAGCATACATAGACGTGTTATAGGGAAATTGGAGGAGAGAAAATGAGCATTGTACTAAAATGCTTACCTTACTCATTAGGAATTGCAAGTGAATTAAATGTTTTTTTTTTTAGATTTGCTCTTAAACTCGGCCATCAATTCTATCGATCTAAATTAGCATCAGTCACTTCTTATCAAATCTGCAAAGATCAAAGTTAAAAGTACTATACCGCAGGAAGACAATCATTAAACAGTAAAAAATATCCATATTTGATTAAAAGAGAATAGAGATCCCAAACCACATATCAAGAAAAAAAGTTTTCCAATTATATAATGGTGACATTTAGATTAACTCGAGGGAGGATTGTGAATATGGATAAATATTTCTCCAGATCTTAGGAGCTGTGCATTGTCTGAAGAGGGTGAATGAGAGGCCTCAGAAGAATCCAACAGTTTCTGTATTTTTTCCCCAGGAGGTAGTATATGATTATCCATGGGTCTCAATTCTGGCCAGAAAGATGAATGCATGTCTGCAGGGTGAAATTCTGGAATTCTTTTTCTTATGATTTTGACTTCTACATTAAGACACTTTTCTTTTTCCTAAGAAACTCATCATGCAGACAGACATCTGTCCACTTAAGGTTTAATGAAATTTAGGCTTGAAATTAATACTTGGGAGCATGCAGGCAGCTTGGATCTGACTGAGAACAAGGTCATACAATATGAAAGGCAGAGTTAAGGAGAAGAATAAAGGAATAAAAATGTAGAAATATCACCCTGTAAAGTAACACCCTTGGACACTTACTCTCAACATCCTTTCATATAAGATAACAGATCTTCCTTATGCAATATTCCAGATTCTGAACGGCATACTATTTCTTGAAGCTAATGTTCTTCTAATTGATGCAATCTGTTTATATTTTTCACCAGGAAACATGCATTCTTTCTGTGTTCTGTTGTTTTTATGAGAAAACAACAATTAATATTATAACATATGGGGGGATTGAACCCAGGGGCAGCCATCTTCTGAGCTACACCCTCAGCACCCCCACCCTTTTTGATTTGTTTTGTTTTTTGAAGCAGAGTCTAAGTTGCTGAGATTCTCGATAAGCTCCTGAGGCTAGCCTCCAACCTGCAGTCTTCCTGTCTCAGCCTTCCAACTACTAGGATTCCAGGTGTGAGCCACCATGACTATGAGATGTTATTAATACTTTCATTGCTCTTCTTTCAAATATTCATAAAACTAACCTCCTCATACTCTTCAGGTTTTGCTCACATGTCAGTTTCTTATTGGAGAATCATCTGAACACATTATTAGTACATGTAAATACTTTTTTGGTGTGTGTGTATGTGTATGTGGTACTGGGGATTGAACCCAGTGGTATTCTACCTCTGAGCTACACCCCCAGCCCTATTTTTTATTCTTTATTTTGAAACAGGGTCTCACTAAGTTGCAGAGGTCCTCACTAAGTAGCTGAGGCTGGCTGTGAATCTGCGATCCTCCTGTCTCAGCCTCTCAAGTACTGGGATTACAAGTGTACACCAGCATGCCCAGCATATGTAAATACTTTTATTGGTGCATTGGAATTGTACATCACAGTAAGGCTCAAAGTCATACAAACAATATAAAGCAATCAATATTGGTTTACCCTTTCTCCTCTAATAGTAAAGTTAAGCAAAATATTTCTCATCACAAAAAATATTTGAGTCGATGATACCCTAATAATTTTAAGCAAATCACTCCACCTTGAATACCTGTACCATGACATCACAATGCACCCCACATGTACAATTATAATACCCCAATTCAAAATAAAACAGAAATTGAAATCATTTTCCTCATTACTCGCAAAGATGTTTCTCTCTATGTCAGAGTAACTTTACAAAACAGAAACAAAGGTAAGATATATTCCCTTTGTTGCTAAAGCTTACTTGGAAAATTTGTGTTTAGTGGAAAAGCATTTCAAAATGTTTTTCTGTGTGCTCGCGTGGGGGGTGGGAGTGGTGGTTGTCTTTTGCTTTTAATATGGCTGCAGCAGAGCAATCAAAAGAATTTTCCGGTTTTATCTTCTTCCTTGGAACAGTGTTTAGGTGTTCAGTGTCATTTGCTGGTCAAGGGAAAGTTACTTTAGTTACAGTCTTCAGAGGCTGCCGACTATCATTGAAAGCTTTTCTGGTGGAGTGTAAATGGCTTCCAAACCCGCAATTTGCTAGTGATTCCGCTGTGCAAAAGAGAAAAAGGTACTTCAAATGGTGTGGGAGCTAGGGTATGCTTGGTGGGAAATATTTCAGATGTTAAACTACTTTCATTCTTCTTGTAACATAAGATCCCCATTTTTTTAAAGCAATGAGGTATTTCAACATTTCTAACAAATACTGCATGTTTGATGTTCAAAAGGCTATTCATTCTTTTGCCAAAAAAGTATAATTATCACCTAGTTATCATTGAGGAAGTCAGGGTTTGCTGTGTCTTACTATTCAAAAAAAAATGTGAAAAAGTCAATAATATATAAATCCAAAGCAAAGTAAGGAAAATATAATTTAAGAAAACATCCTCTTCCTAAAAGAGTGGAAGGCAATATGAACCATTACCTGTAACATGACTATGTCATAAATTCAGAAAAAAAATTGCAAATTTTATTTCTTTTATTGAACATCGTTAAGAAAACTTAAGCTTGTCTGAACATATTTGTCTTGTTCAAGTTACTTAGACTATATCCAGATATTTTATCTTGCCTTGATTTTTCACTTACGGAATTCATTTCTCTTTTTATTCTATAATTGGAGAGAGAAGAATGTGCTAATGGGTTCACATTCTTCTTCAATAAGAAAGTGACACATGAGCAAAAACCTGAAGACCGTGAGAGGGTTAGTTTTGTGAATGTTAGGAAGAACAGTGAAAGTATTTAGAACATCCCAATTGACACCTCATGAATAACCCTTTCTCAGGCTCTGGCCTCGGTACCCCCGGAACAGCAATGTGTGGGTTGCTGGAGTGGACACACAGGAGGAAGAAATGTCTGCCTAGTTGTCATAATGAGGATGTGAGGAATGTTCCTTGTAACTATCCTCCTCTTAAAGAAAGCTCAAAATCTGCATTTGTAATCTTAGTAAATATCTGAAATTATGTTCCTGATGGAATTATATTATACTAAATCAGTATTGCAGGCAAATTCCTGTTTATGTCAGGCCTTACAAAAAATTTGTATACACACTTTTGGACAGTATTTATATGGCTTTTTATTTGAACTTTATTTTCAATTTCTTTTCATTTTAATTTTTTTTTTTTTTTTTTTTTTTTGCGTGTATGTGTGGTACTAGGGATTGATCCCAGGGGCATTCTGCCTCTGAGCTACATCCTCAGCCTGACTTCATCTTTTACTTTGAAACAGGGTGTTACTAATTTGTGGAGGGCCCCACTAAGTTGCTGGGGCTGGCCACGAACCTGCCATCCTCCTGTCTTGGCCTCCCATGTACTGGGATTACAGGCGGGTGCCACCACTCCTGGGTTGAATATCTCTTTCTTATAAATGAGTTTGTACCCTTTTAATGCCTTTTGATACAATTTGTGGGGATTTTTTTTTTGCTTTTTTACTATAAAAGCTTGTCAATCTTTTAATTTTAAGTCTTCCTGTATTAATTTCAGGCAGCTTCTTCATGAGATGAAACTTAATTCAATACTTGTAATTATTTCCCATTTTTTGATTTTTTTCTTTATGATCTTTATCTTTGTGCCAGAAACTTCTTCTTCTAATTTCTTTTTTTTTTTTTGCGGTACCAGGGATTGAACCCAGGGGCGTTCTACCTCCGCACTACGCCCCCGGCCCTAGTTTTTATACTTTATTTTGAAACCAGGTCTCACGAAGTTGTGGAGGGCCTCACTAAGTAGAGAGAGAGAGAGAAACAGGGAGAGAGAGAGAGCGAGAGAGCTGAGGCTGGCCGCGAACCCAGATCCTCCGGTCTCCGCCTCCCAAAGTACTGGGATTACAAGCATGCACCACCATGCCCAGCTTCTTCTTCTAATTTCTGATTGACAAAATAGCAACACCAGTATTTTGTAAGGGAGAAGAAGAAGCTTTCAAACATCAAAGAATACATTCCAGTAAACTTCCACTGCATTTTCTTCTGGTTCATTCTCATTGTCAGCTCTCGCTGAAGTGTATGGATCATTTGTAAGTTCTCCACCTTGCAGTGTGATCAGGGACTGGACGGATCCATGCAGTAAGTGGAACCCACACCACTGCTGCTCATGCCTTGTCCACATGGAGGGGATGAGGGGATATATCGTCTTAGTCGTGTCTAGAAGAAAAGGTCAGCTTGTAATCATGGACTTCGTGTAGCATCATGAGTCCATTATTCTATTCAAGACTTTGCTTTGATGATTGGACCTTTATAACCCTTCGTAATTTCTAATGAAATGCCTATAACTCTAAGCTCTTACTGCCTTTCATTTTAAATGAGAAGTTTAAATGTATTTCCAAACAGATTGAAAATCGCTCTCAATGTTCCCTGTTATAGAGCCCATGAGATCCTCATTACTTCCACAGTTCATGGCTGCCATATTTTACAGGGTCTTCATCATGTGACTGGACCAGTCATGGGAAAGATTAAAGATCAGCAATGAGAGACTGAGTCCAGACCAGTCGCAAATTCTCAATGTACTCATCGCTATTACACTGTCAATCCTCCTGTCTCCACCTACACCTTAAATGGCTTTGTGACATTTTCTTTTTCATTGTTCCTCAAATCTATCGACCATAATTTTCTATCACATTGGCTGAACATTCTTTTTTTGTACTGGATATTGAACCCAGGGGCATTCTACCTCTGAGCTATGCCCCCAGCCATATTTTATTTTTTATTTTGAAACAGGGTCTCTCTAAGTTGCTGAGGGTTGCCCTAAATTGCTGAGGCTGGTCTTGAACCTGCTATCTTCCTGTCTCAGCCTCCCAAATACTAGGATTACATGCATGTACCACCAGGCCCGGCTTCCTTATATCTTAAAGAGTGACATTTTCTTTCTTCTCATTATTTTTCTTTCATCATAATATACATCCTGACACAATATTTCAACTCATGGCATGAGTCATTCAAATATACAGGTATCAAACTACTGTTGCATTTTCGAAACTCATATATATCCAAATTGTTATGAGCTACTGTATTTCTGTGGGATTATTGGACATCTCCACTCAACGGTTTTTCAGGATACTCTAAATCCAATTTCTCCATATCAAAACTTCTTCTCAACTTTTCTTGATTAACAATTTATAGTCCATTTTTCCAGGCTAGAGAAAATTGTATGTTGTTGTACTTCCATTTTAATCCCTTTGTACATTTATTTTCACGCTCCATAAACTTCTTGCTATGTTGATTCTTGATTCCTTGGAATCTATATTAAAGATACTCAGCCTGGTGTGATCCCTAGTATTGGGATTACACACAGCTGAAATTCCAATACTAGGAGGCTGAGACAGAAGGATCTCAGATTCGAGAACAGCTTCAGCAACTTAGCAAGATCTTCAGCAACTTAGGGAGACCCTGTTTCAAAAATAAAAAATAAAAAGGGGCGAGGTGAAGCTCAGAGGTAGACACCTCTGAGTTTAACCCACAATACCAAAAGAAAAAAAGAAACAACAACAAAAAAAGATACCCACAGGCAAGGTAAACATATATTATATTAAATTATGTATGCACATATGTTTTTCTTTATAGAACATCTGTGACACATAAAGTATTTTTAAAATTTTGGGGGTGCATAACCAATGTCTTATTCCTTCTTCAGTTGCTTCTCTAATGTGAATTTCAACTTTTAATCACTCAGAATTCCAATTTTAGAAACTTAATTGTTTATATTTTCATCTGTTTTTGTTATTTCATGGTTTTGGCAAACTTTCGGTTACTATTTTTATTTCTTTAAATGCGTCAATCATACTCTGAAATGTGATCCTTGAAACTCTGTTTATTTATGCTGCCAACCATTCATTGCCTCAGCGATTGAAACATATTAAAAATATTTATCATAATGTTAATGAGATGAAATTGAAATTGTAGCTCTAGTTTTATTAAGAGATAGTTCTTTTAGAAAGACAGGGAAATAATATTGATGTGGATGATATAAAAGCTCATGTCATTGTATTTTCTTTTATTACCCCATCTTTCTGTTCCTGTGGATAGAAAAATTGGTGATTATTAGATAACAAAGATTCTTAACAAACAGAAGATTCAAAAGGAAATTCTCAGCTAAAATCAACATAGTAGAATTTACATGATCTATCCAGATTGCTTATTATAAATAATTCTAGAATTTATCAATTGGTGGGTCACAGGTGGCGGGAGGATAGAAGTGGGTCACATTTTCTGCACATTTTTCTCTCTGATTCAATGTAAAATGTAAGCCCCAAAGCTGAGAGGTTTCCTATGAGCAAAAATATATTGCATATACCTTTAATTTTTGTCTATGATTCCGAAACTCCGACATGTCACATTGCAGGGTGTGGGTAGTGATGAAGAGCATGGGTCTGGTGGGCTCAGCGCTCCTCTAGAGCAGTGATGTCTATGTGCTTGGCTCTTGTTTGAGTCCTTTGCTAATCCTAATGAAATCTTGGGGCTGGATAAGGCCTGGGATTCATACAGGTTTGCTTTGACAAGAGCGTCCTTTGTGAGACTGCACTCAGGAGCCCTTTTGAGAGAAATAAAGACCATAATTATTACACAGCTGTTTGGGGAAAATGTATTTCCAGCATCTTATCTTCTTGATAAACTATCCTGAAGACATTAAGAAATTCTAAGCCATCCTTAAGCTCTTGGAGGGCTGAGAATGTGCTTCAGTGGTAGAGCATTTACCTAGCACGTGTGAGGCTCTGCATTCTATCCCAGCACAGAAAAAAAAATGAATGGATTACAAAATTATAGGAAATACACACAATGGAATTTTACTAAGCAATAAAGAAGAACAAAATTATGTCATTTGCAAGGAAATGGACGGACCTGGAGAACACTGTTAAATGAGATTAGCCAGTTACAGAAAATGAAGGGTCATATGTCTTTTCTAACACGTGCAAGCTAAGGAGTAATTGGGATACCAAAGGGACTCCAGATAATGGAGGAGAAACCTCAGTGGAGCCAGGGAGGTGGACTAAGGGAAGGGGAGGTGGAAGACTGAGGTTCATTAATGGAAATTCTACCATCAACTATGTACATATGTGAATAAGCCAACATCAATCTCAGTACTCTGTATTTGGAAGGGGGGAAATGGGGAGGCGGGAGTGGGGCCACCAAGTGCTGGGTGCATGTATGTCACTGTCAACATGATTTGCATTATGATGTGAGATTATAATGCACCAATAAAAGCATGTGAGGAAGAAGAAGAAGAAAAAGGAGAAGAAGAAGAAAGGATAGAAGGAAGGAAGGAAGGAAGGAAGGAAGGAAGGAAGGAAGGAAAAGATAAAAGAGAATATTAGGAAAAAAGTTATCTAGCTTTATATGTCATTATATAATAACTACTATTAACGGTTAAGTGTACTAGTATATATTTATAAAGTGATTTGACATATTCTATTCATCTTTATTACTATAGCATCGAGTAAATTGATTTACACCCTATATATAATTAATATATTTCGATAATGAATGAATACATCAAAATTGTACCCTTAAATGATTTTCATGATCAAATTAGGAGAGCTGCCTATCTGTCCGATCAAAATATTTTTCACATGATTATTTTATCTTAAATTACCCTAGTCCTTGAGGGGTTTCAATCATGTAGGATTATAAACTTTCTAAGAGAATTCAAATTTTGCCAGAAGAGCTTCTGTCTGATAGCACTTGCTGATTTTTTAATTTTTCTCTTTATGTTTTATATTATTCTAAAATAATTTACTTAGGCTACACGATTCAGATGCTCTTGGTAAACATAACCCCCTTTAGCTATGTCACTTGACATTTTGTGGCTAGTAAGATACCAACAAAAACTCTTGACCTAATCTTTGAAGACTTATTAGGAAGCATAAATTATTGGAAATGACAGCATGTCTCATTTTACTATGAAACATAGATATTTAATATACACTATATATTAGGCATATATTCATATTAAATGCTTTTCATCACGTTTTCATGATATAACAATTCAAATCAAACTTCTAAATTAAATATCTGTTTCAAAGTTTCTCATGCTGGTTTATTATGTGCTTATACATTTTCTGTAGCAATTAGCTGATGCACAACTTAATTTAGCTTTCAGTCACAGTTTTCATTCAGTCCTCCCCCCCCCATTGGAAAACCTCTCTGTTTTTCAATATTTTATTCCCAGCCTATTACAGTGAAAAACTATTCCTGGAAAAAATGCTTTTTCTTTCTGTTTTATAACTTTGTATTGGAAGCAATTACTTCTGTATCTCCTAAGTCCCACATCATGATTAATACATTCTCATTTAATTAGGAAGCTGGAACTGATATTCTCAGTGCTAAATGTCTAAATTTAGACCAAAATTACCAAAATCTTATACATACTTTAGGAGGCAACCTTCATTTTGAGTTTTAAGTCTTGCCATCGGCACTTAGGATTGCTTCTTCTCATATTTACTTAGCAATTTAGGCCAGGAAGCTTATTTTTATCTCCTTCCTATTTCTTACAAAAAAGTAATGACAAAAATGTTGGGGGTATTATTCTTCTTAGTTTAGCTAGATTATCTTCAAATCATTGATTGGACATGAATGAAGTTCAATATAATGTGATTACATGTTAGTCAGGTTTTTGTTGCTGTGACCAAAATACCCAATGAGAACAACTTAAAAGATAAGATTCTTTTTGGCTCATTGTTTCAGAGATTTTAGTCCATGGTCTCTGGCTTTATTGCTTTCAGCCTGAAGAGAGGCAGAATATCATGGTGGATGAGCACCATGAGCACTAGGAAGTAGAGAGGAACAAAAGAGCCAGGGATAAGATGTAGTTACTAAGGGCACACACCCAAGGACCCACTCCTTCAACTAGGTCCCACCTCCTACAGTTTTTACCACCTTCCAATAATGCCATCAAGTTATAAACCCACTAGTGAGGTCAGAGCCTTCATGATTCAATCACTTCCAAGAATCCACACCTCTAAACATTACTGCTTTGGGGAAGAAACCATCAACACCTGAATCTTAGAGGGACATTTCAGATCTAAACCATAACACCCATATGCACAAATTCCAACTTTGAATCCCAGTTTCATCTCTAGTCCCGTAACCTGGAACAAGATGTTGTAAATAACTTCCCTTGGCTCCAGATACCTTGTTGACAAATGGCAAAAATGAGATCTTACTTCAGGGCATTGTGCTACAGATTAAATGAGAGGGTAAGTGAAAAATAGGTGCAGATTAGCCCACATAGCATTGCCATTAGTCTACACAATAGAGATTAAACACCCTTCTCATCAGGTTTGCAAACTCAATGAAGATAAAAGAGAGGACAAAAACAAAACCACGTCACCAAGGCACAGGAAGAATGGGATGGAAATATCAAGAAAAATTGTTTCCATACCACATAACCATAGGAACAAATTCAAAACCATCATCACTACTTTAGATTAACTCAGACTCTTACACTCTCGGCCAAACTGAAGAAAACAGTTCAGCTGTCACTGTCCTCTACATGATGCCCAGCATTCAATCAGAAATTACAAGTCACTTGGAAAGCTACCAAGACGCAAAACAATAAATGGAACCAGACCACTCTATTGCTGCATAAGAAACTATAACATGCTTCATGAACTCAAAGAGCACACAGAGACAAACCAGGGGTTAGAGTGTCACCAGGAGGATATAAAATATGATGATTAACATGTTAAAGGCTCTGTGTGAAAGTTAGAAATGTGTGTACAGAGAAGAGAGATCCCTGTAGATGTGGACTATGAAGGAAGTCACATGCAAATTAGAGAATAAAAGAAAAATCAGAGGAAAAATCCTCTGGACAGGCACCTCCAGAACTTAACAGCATCAAGAGTGATTAGTCAACAGAAACTGAAAAGTAAAAAAAAAGTAGCAACAAAGCCAGAAAATCCATCCATGAAATCTTCAGTTGTATGAAACAATGTGTGTAATTGAACCAAAATGTAGAGAAAGAGTACAGAAGAAATACATGAAGAATACATACTTTTTGAAGAATAATGAATGGCACCAAATTATAGATTCAATAAACACAGGGCTGGTATGTAGCTGAATGGTAGAGCACTTGCCTAGCATGTGCTAGATAGACCCTGCAATTGACCACAGCACTGCAGAAAACAAAACAAAACAGAAAACCAAACCAAACAAAATACTCTGAGACCTGAAAGCAGAATAAATATCAATTTAAAAAATCACCAGGGCCTGCCCAACACTTAAATGTTTGAAAACCAAAGATCAAGAGAAAAATATTATAGCCTGAGAGAAATGATATATTATAGTAGAATTCTCACCCAAAAATTTATAAGCCAGAAAGCAATGGAGTAATGTATCTAAATTTTTGAAAGTGTGAACATGGTAATCAGAATTTTACATGCATTGTGAATACGTTTCAAAAATGATGAATTAAGGGTTTTATTCAAACAAAATAGTGTCTATCCTGCAGGAAAATTTAAAGAATGTCTTTACCCAGAAGAATATGAAACCATATAGAAATTTGGACCTACATAAATAAATAGAGATAAAGACATGTTTAAAGTGGAAGTCAACTTGAAAGAGCCATTCTTACTAATTTATTTAGTCTCTGAAAGATATTTGACTGTCTGAAGCCTTAACAATGTATATGGGAGCATTATAGACTATGCAAAAGCTAAACAGAAACAAGGGAAAAAGAGAAAATTGGAGAAAAAAATTGAAGCATAATGTTATACAATTTGTCCTAAATATATATCCGTGAAGGCTAACTCTCATCAATCACAGATGTATAAGACCTAAGAAATGCATGTATTTTAAGTATAAAGGATAAGCCGGTTGAATAGAAAAAAAAAGGATAAAGAAGAAATGATCTCAAATGAAGGCAGAAAAATAAAAAGGAAATTAACAGATACAGAGCAACTAGAAAACAACAAGAAAGTTGGTAGGTTTATAAATGACTATATCAACAATATTAAAAATGGTTAATGCGACTCTTTAAAGATATAAATTGTTACCTGAGTATGGTGGCATATGCCTGTAATCTCAGTACTTGGGAGGCTGAAATGGGAGGATCTCAGGTTCACAGCCAGCCTCAGCAATTTAGTGAGGCCCTCCACAACTTAGTGAGACCTTGTTTCAAAATAAAAAGTAAAATAGGGCTAGAGGTATAGCTCAGAGGTACAATGCCTCTGGGTTTAATCCCAAGTAACACACACACACACGCACATACACACACAAGATATAAATTGTTATATTGAATGAAAGAAATAAGATACAATTTTATGTAATTTTACAGTAAGCCAACTTTATTAAGGCATAATTATGTTAAAAGCAGCAGATGAAGGAGACAAACCGTATATACACTCATTTAAAGAAAATGTTGTTGTGTGTTAATATTAGACTTGTTAGATATCAGAACAACTGATATTCCCAGAGATATAGACAGGTGTTCCATAACAATAAACACATCAATTTACCAGGAGGATAAAACAGCCATATACATATATATACATATATATATACATTCAATATATACAAAACAAACATGGTTAAAGAGAGAGAAAGAGAAATAGACATATTCACAATTATAACCATTGACTTCACCATGCCACCTTCAGTAAATGAAAAAAATCTAGACAGAAATGCAGTGAACACTATCCACCATCTTCACCTACAGATATTTCAAAATCATTGAGAGCAAAGCATAACTCCTCTCTTCTCATCCTCCCATTGATTTAATAGCAATGCTACCCACTGACTTGGTCAGAGCAATACCCTCAGAATTAGAGGTGATCATAACTTACACATACACTTCACAAACCATCAGCGAGTACTGCCTAGTCTGCTTTTAAAATACATCTCGAATCTTGCAAGAGCCCACATCTTTTACTCCCTCTAACCTGGTTTCTCTTGCATGAGTGAATGCCACATCCTCCTGGCTGGCATCCTTGCTTCCTTACCATAGACTACTCACAAGCTAAATGATCTTCATAGTACACACAGAAAGATTTACATTTCCACTTCAAACTCTTCAAAAGCTCTCTGTGGCCCATGTGATCTGGACTCTGATTACCTCTAAATCTCCAAAGCCTACCGCTCCCCCACTTCACTCTTCGTCCGAACTAGCCACACTTTATTTTTCTTAAACTATCACATTTTTCTTTATTACAGCAATCGCAGACATTATGTCTTCAGATTTGAATACTCTGCCTACCGATTTTCACAGGTCTCTGATCCTCTCCCCCACCCCAAACATTCTTCAGTATTTATCCTGTTGTTTTCCCCTACTGCACCTTCTTTTTTTATGAATTTTTAAAAATTGAAGTTTTTTATTTGTTTGGTCTTGATTTTCTTTTTAAATATTCATTTATTGGTGCATTGTAATTATACATTTTGATACACATCAGGGTAGCAGCATCATACATGCACACATTGCACATTTAGCCCTCCCTCCAATCCCACCCTATTCCCTCCCCCTTCCCTGCCTTTCATGCTCTGGATAGTGATTGAGTCTTATAAGTTTGTGCATATACATCATGCACTATAGTGTGTTTCCCTCCACCCCCCTCCCAACTCTCTCAGTTAGGTCACCTTCTTTGTTCATCTAAAGTTTTCTTCTTCTTTGTGAGGAGTCCCTTCTAAGTCCCATTCTATCTACCTTCCACATATTAGGGGAGACCTCTCCCCCACCCCAACCATTCTTCAGTATTTATCCTGTTGTTTTCCCCTATTGCAGCTTCTTTATCATCTAAAATTGTCTTATCTTCTATGCTCCATGTGTTGATTCTTAATCTTCCTCATTATAATGTAAGATATATGACTCTACCCAGAATCATGCTGGGTTTCTTCAACAGTAGCCCCAGACTTACAATGCTATGTAAAAGGAGCCTCATGAATGTTATTGAAATGATTATAAAATATATAAAAGTGAGTATTTTCCAACATTTCCCCTTTTATTGTAGTTTCGGAAACAAAGGAGGTATGACTGACTAATCATAAAAATGCTAAAACCAGTTTTACTGTTAAAAGTTCTAGTTATAATTGTATTTTGCATGAGCTTTTCACCTGATAAAATGGATGACATGTTTCCTCTGATTTAAAGTTAGAGCTATGAAACACATTATTTTCCATTTTATTACCCTTGGCTGTCATGGAGTTCAAGTGACATATTTTCATTTGCAATAATTATCTTCAGTCTAGGTTTTAAGAAACAATGTAGAGATCTTATCTCACTTCAGTGTTTTAATAACTATGAAATCGGTATTTTTAACTTTAAAAGGCTTTTTGTGAAGAACGGCGTGCACCTATTGCTGTCACATAGACTGAATAGCATATATACTACTACATGGTTAATATCTGATTGATCAGAGGGCACCAATGTTGACTTGCAAAGGATTTCTAAGGACAGGTTCCAAGAAACCTAAGGTTCACAGAATGGCAGGGACATGCATCATAACAGAGTCACCATGGCTATGAGGTACGGGTCTTTATATAATGCTGTTGCATTATTATTATTGATCGTTTTCAAGATCACTTTTTTTTAAAAAAAGACAGTATAAAATGTAAAAATTCTCTTTAAAGTGTTCTCCAAACTCCAGGGTTTAACTTGGTTGTCATTGCCTGAAGCAGGAGAGCAATTTAGATGTCTAAAATTACAGGATGGTTGTTTGAAAGATTCAGTCAAGTTTTATTTTCATTCTTGCAAAAGAAACAACAAGTACATTCTTTTTGACAAAAGAATACCTTACACATTCTTTGACCTGATCTAATCCCAAAGAAACATACATACAATCAGAGAGGAGTGCAAACGACGTCAAATGTACAGTTGCTACGAATTTGTGCAAATGCTTCTAGCTATACTATGATCTAATTTTTAATCTTGCAGAGAAGAGAAAAAAATCTTCTTTCTTTTTCTGGCGCTGCTCTGAAGTGATTTCATGGATGCCTTCACATTTCTGACCAATAATTTTACAATTAAGGTCTTATTGTGTGACTTATTTTGTTCTTGTTTTCCTGTTTTATAATATTTTAAAGCATTATTACATTGTAAAATAGATTTCGACATTGGTATATTGGTCTACTTTTTGTGGTACTGGGGATTGAACCCAGGGTCATTCTACCTCTGAGCTCCACCCCAACCCTATTTTTTATTCTTTATTTTGAAACAGGGTCTCACTAAGTTGCGGAGGTCCTAAGTATCCAAGGCTGGCCACGAACCCAGATCCTCTGTCTCAGCCTCCCAAGTACGGGGATTACAAGCATGCACCACCATGCCCGACAGTATGTGTAACAATTTATCACACACGTAATGTATTGAAACCTCACACATTTGTCATCTCGGAGGTTTTGCAGGTCAGAATTCCGGGCTTGACTTAGAAGGTGCTGTGTTAAGAGTCTCAGAGGCTGCAGTCAGACTATTGGCTGGATTCCTTCTGCAACTGGGGACTCCCTTCCAGGTCCATGAGGTTAGAAGAATGCAGGTCCTTGCTGCTATAGAAGTGAGGTCCTCCCTTCCTTGCTAGCCATTAGCTGGAGTATTTTAAAGCTCAGATGGTCACCCCAGCTCTTTGTCAGGTGGTACTTTCAATCCTGTATGGTGTGCACTTGTTATCTATGAGAAAACATCTCAGAACCTTGAGAAAGTGTTAAGCAGGATGTCTTAAGCCCCATCAGTCACACGGCTTAGATTCTGGAGGGAAATATGGATGCTAAACATACCCAAATAAGTTTATGTTCTAACATTAGGTACTGGGGATTCTGTCTATGTCAAATATGACAAGGATGCAGAGTGAGAGGGTATAGCACTTTACACAAAATAGCAGGAAGAAAGCTCCTTGAACAAGTGCTCTTGGCATGGATCTTGTGTGACCCAGCTGAACAATAACAAAGCCTACTGCAGGCATGTCCTGGAAGAAGGAAGCAGTGATTGCAGGTGACTAAGGAACAGGATATGTTGCCATGTTTCCGGAAGTGCCAACCTGGGTGGAGATGAATAAGTAGCAATGAAGCCAGAGTGACAGGCATAGGCCAGACCACATGGGACTTTGTTGACTATGGTTAGGAAATTTAAATATTTTGATTGTGAATAGAAGCTTCTGGAAATTTTTCATAAGGGAATACACTTATATTGCTTATGTGATTACAGTGTTACTCGTGTTTCTATAGGACAGTAATCTTCGGGAGCAAGACTGGCAATATGCAAACTATCTATAATAGTTTGGATTTATAATACCCCCAAGACCTCACGGAGAGTAGGCAGCCATGTTGGAGGTAGGATTTGGTTGAGAAGGGGTCTCTAGGGGTGCGACCTCGGGGATTATATATGGTTTCTCCTCTCCCTGATCTCTCTTTTGCATCCAGCATCTGTGATATAAGAGCAGAGCCCTTGTGCTCACTCTCTCTCTCTCTCTCCCTCTCCCTCTCTCTCTGCTTCTTGCTACAGTGCCCTGAGCTCCACAGATCTGGCTTAACATGGGCTGAACTCTGAAATTTCCAGAACTGTGAGGAAATAAATCATCCTTCCTCTAAGTTGTGTGTGGCCAGGCTTATTGGGTCATTGCAGTGGCAGTGATCATGTAAACCAAAACACTATCTTAGTAAAGAAGAACAATATTCATTGTGGGTAGAAATGGAGTTTTCCCATCAAAGTGAATGAGTGGTAAAATTTCAGCATGCGTTGGAGATAATCTGGCTGGAACTGCTGCTGTACTGAATGTTGAAGATGAAAGCAAGAGAGAAATGTCTCTGAGTATTTTTGGACTAAACAACTGGATAAATAATAGGACTATTTGCATATATAAAGACAACTGTGGATGTGTAGGTCTAGAAATAAAATTTGTTTAAAAATCTGCATTTACTAAGCAAAAGATGCCTATTGACATTGCATCATTTAAACGGAGTTGTCAAATATCCAGTTCTCCTAAGACCCTGAGCCCAGATGAGAAAGAGAAACTGGGTTGCACATTTGGAAACCATTGGTACCTAGATCTGTAAGACAACAGTGGTGTTACTAAGTCTGGAGCATTTCAGCATTGAGAGATCTGCAAGTAGAATCAGCAAAAAAAGGCTGGGAATTGTGTCCAGTGAGGAAGGGTAAAAATTTATTCATGGTGAATGAATGAATGAATGAATGAATGAAAAAGTTCCTTCATGATGTCCAGGATGCCAAGAAATGAAAATATTTTAAGAAGGAGGGAATCATGATTTTAACTTGGTTAAAGTCATGTTAATAATTATATTAGCCCAAAATTTTATTATATTGTATGGCTAAACATAAATGTTTCACAGTTTTTATATTAGCTCAACTTTCACAAAATCCAATGAGCTTGACAATAAAGAAAATTTCTAGACAAATTTATTGTTATATGTGGGTAACTGAGTACCGCCTTCACAGCTATTGAAAAACCTCCCATCAACATCATTTTAAGAAGTAAAGGCATAAATTCTAGACTTTATTAGGTGACCTTCATTGACTTGGGCCATAAGGAAATGCATTTCTATTGATGAAAACAAAAAGGACTACACTTTTCCACTAAAGTTGTATTCTTTAGAGTCTTATTTTGTACATAGACCCAATTTGCTTTAAAAGGGAAACCCAGAGAAATTACAGAAAGATGAATAGAGGAAATGTAACAGGCAGTGTTTCACCAGCTTCTGTGTCTAGAAAGTGAAAAACAACATTTCCTCCTTTTCCTGGCTAGTCATGAGAATTTATTTATTTATTTACTTATTTTTTGCGGTACTGGGAATCGGACTGAGGGGCATTCTACCTCTGAGCTACACCCCCAGCACTATTTTTTATTCTTTATTTTGAAACAGGGTCTCACTAAGTTGCAGAGGCCTCACTAAGTAGCTGAGGCTGGCCATGAACCCGGATCCTCCTGTTTCAGCCTCCCAAGTACTGGGATTACAAGCGTGTGCCACCACGCCCGGCTATAAGAATTTATATCATTAACTTACCATTACCTGGATGATCAGTTCAAAATATAGGTCACTTGATTTATTATCCCGATCTCTTTAACTTTCAACTAACAGGAGAGATTTGTACCAATATTTATTAGATAGCTTAAGTCAAGAAGGTATTTTTTGAAAGTTCCCACTTATCAGTTAAGAGAATGATCAGAATTATACATTCCTATCACAATGCCATCGTCTGAGTGATTAATTCTTATTAAACTTCCAATTTTAAAAAAAACAATGCAAATCAAAGTTAGGATAAATGAAAATATACATTTTGGACATAAATCTGAGTCTAGCATTTACACATGAGAATTAGTTTAAGAAGTGGTTACTTAAGCTGGGCGTGGTGGCGCACGCTTGTAATCCCAGTACTTTGGGAGGCAGAGACCGGAGGATCCGGGTTCACGGCCAGCCTCAGCTCTCTCACTGTCTCTCTCTCTCTCTCTCTCTCTCTCTCTCTCTCTCTCCTCTCTCTCTCTCCCTCTCTCTCTCTCTCTCTCTCTTCTTAGTGAGGCCCTCTGCAACTTCGTGAGACCCGGTTTCAAAATAAAGTATAAAAAATAGGGCCGGGGGCGAAGCGCAGAGGTAGAACGCCCCTGTGTTCAATCCCCGGTACAGTAAAAAGAAAAAAAAAAAAGAAGTGGTTACTTAAGCCATCTTTGTTATTTAGAGAGTTTGCAAGAATGCTGTCATTAGTAAAGACACAATTGAAAACAAGAAAAGAAGAGCACAGTGTGGACCCTGAGTGAGGTGTAAACTAAGCTTGAGTAGTTCTGCTTTTGCCCCCCCTGCAGTCTAGAGCACCAGAAGTCCGTAGCTCCTGCTGCTACTGCAAAAACATACTCCAGACCAGAGTGTAAACTGGCCTTTGAATGAACAGTTCCTAGGGCTCACTTCAAAGGAAAGCTGTGCATGGAAGAGAAGTGCCAAATGAGGAGTGGGGTCACCTAACAAAATCTAAATGGAAAGGGAACCCACGGAAATGATGGAAAGATAAGTAGTGTAAATGTGACAGGCAGTAAGTTTAGACCCAAGAAAACAAGGAGAATTTAAGACCAACTCTATTAGAGCAAGGACTTAAGGAAAGCCAACAGATGTTTTATATAACCTCACATTATTTAAATGCAGGATATTTAAAAATATTCTGGTAACTGATTGTGTTTGCTTTGGGAAAAGAAAAAAAAATGTCACAAACAGAATAGGCTATATCCCGCAGGACCTGGGGACAGAGGGCAAAATAGCATAAAAACCTTAAATTAATAAACAAGGAATTGAAAGAGGAAAATCTTGAATAAAATTGGGCCATCAGTAGTTTTGTTTTGTTTTTGTTTTTTTTTTTTGCAGTACTGGGGATTGAACCCAGGGGCGTTCTACCTCCGCGCTACGCCCGCGGCCCTATTTTTTATAATTTATTTTGAAACCGGGTCTCATGAAGTTGCGGAGGGCCTCACTAGGTAGAGAGAGAGAGAGAGAGAGAGAGAGAGCTGAGGCTGGCCGCGTGTGCCACCATTCCCGGCCCATCAGTAGTTTTCTTTGTTGGTGGATTAAATGAGGAAGTCTCTTGTAGATACTGTCCAATCTTGTCAAGTAGAGTTACAATTATTAATAATTATTAAGTATAGTACTAAATGAGTGTGTGTGTGTGTGTGTGTGTGTGTGTGTGTGTGTATAAAAGCATATACAAGAATATGCCTAAGTGTGTTTATTTATTTT
>PVJS01036468.1:5235-20542 GCA_004027185.1 Glis glis
AAAAAAAAAAAAAAAAAAGCCGGGCATGGTGGCGCATGCTTGTAATCCCAGTACTTTGGGAGGCGGAGACCAGAGGATCCGGGTTCTCGGCCAGCCTCAGCTCTCTCTCTGTCTCCCTGTCTCTTTCTCTCTCTCTCTTTCTCTCTCTACTTAGTGAGGCCCTCTGCAACTTCGTGAGACCCGGTTTCAAAATAAAGTATAAAAAATAGGGTCAGGGGTGTAGCGCGGAGGTAGAACGCCACTGGGTTCAATCCCAAGAAAGTCAATTACAGTAACATCTGAAAAATTTTTTGAGGGAGTGGTGCTAGGAATTGAACCTAGGTCTGCACATGCACTGAGATACACCTCCAGCCCCCTGAAAAAAAATTTTTTTGTATTGGAGATTGAACCCAAGGGCATTCTACCTCTGAGCTACACCCCAAATACGCTCCCCCTTTTTTTGAAACAGCTGCCTTGAACCTGAGAGCCTCCAGTCTCACCCTCTCAAGTACTGGGATTACAGATGTGCACCACTACATCTGGCTCTTTTCTTTTTCCTTCTTTCCCTTCCCTTCCCTTTCTTCTTCTTTTATTTATTTATTTATTTTTTTGTTTGTTTTTTTGTAGTACTGAGGATTGAACCAGGGCCTCGAGCATGCCAGGCTAGTGCTCCTGCTGAGCTACATCCCCAGCCCTTTTTAAATTTTTATTTTGAAACAGGGTCTAAGTTGCCTAGGCTAGCCTTAAACTTGTGATCTTCCTGCCTCAGCCTCCTGCATAGGTGGGATTACAGGTGTGTGTTACCACATTCAGCTTCCCTTGTTTCTTTTTTGTTGACATGTAAGTTCATATTGAATGGATCAAGCAGACAACATATTGAACCCACTGATCAATCTGTACATCACAAAAGTAGAAAGTAGATATGCAGATATGTGCTTCCTGGTTTGATGCAAAAGGAGTAACACCAGCTATTAGGTTTTTTTGCCCTGAAAAGCTACTGTCTTTATTTGTGGTATTCCAGGATTAAATGTAAACATACAGTGTGTAGCTCAGTAGATTTTTTTTCTCTAGCACTGAAAAGCAGTAGACTAAATAATTAAGATAATTTCTGTTACCTTAAATTCCAATTTGAAGACTATTTTCAGTTCGGCTGTCCTTCCCTAACTCCCCAAAACAAAACTGAACTTGATTTACCTGTCTGCCAATTTATAGGCACATCAGATGACAACATGAACGTGTAGTCAGCCAAATCCAAAATTTGAAAAGTTCTGTAAAGACAAGCTGGTTCCTTCAATAAAAGCATTTTTTATGATAATAGCTCTGGAGCCATTAGTATTTCTGCAGAGAAAGTATACATTCATATTGAATGGGGAAAATGTGGCTGGGATATAGCTTAGTATAGTGCTTATGTAGCACATGAGGCCCTGGGTTTGATCTTTAGCGCTACACACACACACACACACACACACACACAATCTGAATAAGATAAATATCCAGGCCTGGTGGCACATGCCTATAATGCCAGTACTTGGTAGGCTGAGACAGGAGGATTGCAGGTTTGAAGCCAGCGTCTACAACTCAGTGAGGCTCTCAGCAACTTAGTGAGACCCTGTTTCAAAAGTAAAACAGGGCCAGTCGTGTGGCTCAGAGATAGAATGCCTGTGGGTTCAATTCCAAGTACCACAGGTAAAAAAGAAAACTATCCAGATCTGGTTTTCATTCTGATTCAGTAATAAAAATATAGCTATTATTTTTCCTTTGGTTTTGTATTTCCCTTTGTACAAATTATTGTCAAAGCTAAAGGCCTGCTGAGGCAATGGCCCTGTCCTCCGCCAGTAGAGGTGCCGTCCCATCCCACTCAGCAGGGTTACATCCTTGCTCTGGGTGGGCCTAGAGATGATTCCCACTCCTGGAAGACCTGCCTCCCAGGTGGCACATCTTTCATGTATAGTGGCATGTGAGCAGCAAGCCTGTCTACCTCACCTTTCTCTACTTTCATCTGTAATATGTGCTGCAAAATTCTGAGGATCTCATATGTTGCTAGGACCCGTCTCAGTTTTCGACAGCAAAGTACAGACTCCCTTGATCATTGTAGTGAAGAATTGGTGGAGGGAGGGAGCCAGACTTAGCAGTTTAGAATACTAGTTTGAACTGGACACTAATTTTGAGGTTTTGCTTTGATTTAAGGGTATTTATAAACATAAGTAAAAGAAAGTACATATGAATAGTGTTACATTTCATGTTACTTGACAAGTTCTGCCACTTTTAATAAGTGCTTTATGTGGTATAATATAGTAGTTTATTCATGAAATTATCAAATAAGAGTTTCTTTTGAGGGCTGGCTGCAAGCTCTCAGAATAGCAAGGTACCTTGGAGGGCACTTTCAACCAAAATGAGTTCATCCCTCTACAGCATTTTCAACAAATTATCATCCAACCTGTACTTAAAAAATCATCTGATGCCAGGAGTGGTGGCCCACACTTATAATCCCAATACTTGGGAGGCTGAGACAGGAGGATAGCAGATTTGAGGACAGCCTCAGCAAGTAGTGAGACCCTGTTTCTAAATAAAAATAAAATAGGGCTGGGGATGTAGTTCTGAGGTAGAATGCCCCTGGGTTCAATCCCCAGTACCACCACACTCACAAAAATCCTCTGATAAAATTTCCCATTTCTCCATACCGTTTCTCATTTGGACAGCTCTGATTAAGGCATTGTGGCAAGGTTTTAGCTTATGGGTGGGATCCAAAACACTCAGTCCTATAAAGAGGTAGAATCATGTTGTGGGTTAATGAAATTATTATGTGGGCCTATTATGAGGTGAGCCAATTACCAACTATGTTATATTTGAATTTGTGTTATGTTGGAATGCTTTCATGTGAGGTTTTGCTTAAATAAATGAACTTTCATATACTGAGCTAAAATTTGTTTCTATTAGTCTTATCTCAGGAACCACAAAAAATCATTTAATTCTTCTCATCACATATTCAGATATTCAAAACTACATACCTACTGGAAGGACCCTTCCCAGTCTTTCTTGGATAACTCTTAAAATTTTTTTGGTGTCATTTTCTCCAGAAAGCCTTCGTTGGCCTCTTACAATCTGAGCAAAATTCTTTGCTTCAGAAGCTCATTGTGACAGCCAGGCATGGTAGCTCATGCCTGTAATCCCAGTACTTGGGAGGCTGAGACAGGAAGATTGCAGGTTTGAAGCCAGCCTCAGCAACTGAGCTCAGCAACTGCCAAGCCACACCCCCAGGCCTGTTTTTCATTTTGAAAAGGGGTCTTGCTAGGTTGCTGAGGCTCAGAATGCCCCTGGGTTCAATCCCTAGTATCACACACACACAAAAAAAGCCCATTGTACAGAATTTAAATAAGCAGTGTTTCTTGTCCTACTAGAACACAAGAACAGAACACATCTCTTTTGGGGGGGGTAACTGGGAATTGAACCTAAGGGCATGCTACCTCTGAGCTATACCCCCAGCCCTTTTTATTTTCTCCCAAAGACAATGGTTTATGGAGATACTTTCCTTTAGGTTTAAAGTACATTGAGGAGCTTAAGTGAAGAAGTTCCATGGGTTGGTGACAAGATTCTGGAGGTAGTATGCTCTTCTAGTTGGTTACATGACCATTCTGGTCAGGGCAAGCAGGCCTGTGACTATATTAGATTCACATATATTTTAGGGCTAAAAAGGCCCCTATAGGCTACTTAGTCCTCCAGTTGAAGAAAGACCCAGTAGGGCTTCTTAGTGACCCACCTGGGGCCATATCTTTGTATGCCATATGTACTTACCTGTGGGAAATACATTTTGTGTGTGTGTGTGTTGTACTGGGGATTGAGTCCAGGGACATTCTACCTCCGAGCTATACTCCCAGCCTTATTTTAATTTTTTTGTTTTAAAACAGGTTGCTGAGAGTCTCACTAAGTTGCTCAGCCTGATCTTTTTTTTTGTACTGGGAATTGAACTCAGGGACATTCTACTTCTGAGCTACATCCCCAGCCCTATTTTATTTTTTATTTTGAAACAGGGTCTCACTAAGTTGCTGAGGGCCTCACTAAGTTGCTGAGGCTGGCTCTGAACCTGTAATCCTCCTGTCTCAGCCTCCCAAGTACTGGGATTACAAGCCTATGCACCACCATGCCCGGCTTCATCCTGGCCTGGAACCTGCAATCCTCCTGTCTTGGCCTCCCAAGTACTGGGATTACAGGATTGCGCCACCATGCCCAGCTACAAGAAACACACTTTCAAAAATGTTTTTGAAATATATATTTTGTGTGTGTGCCAGTGATTGAACCCAGCACCTACTACTGAAACTAAACAAGTTATTCTACCACTGAGCAACACCCCCAGCTGAAATATAATCTTTTCCCTTTTTGAGGTACTGGGGATTGAACCTAGAAGCACTCTAACTCTGAACTATACTCCCAGTCCTTTTTTTATTTTGAGACAGGGTCTCCCTAAGTTGCCCAGGTTGGCCTCAAACTTAAGATCCCCCTGCCACAGCCTCCTAAATAGCTGGGATTACAGGTTTGCTGGGTTTGACACGTAATCTTTATTTTTTTTTCTTCAGAGATTTATTTAAGATAGTAGGAAATACACATTCAAGGGAGAGTATGCACCACCACAAAAGTGAGAGAAGTGCTTTGGGGAGTGCAGGGCTCTGATTTCTAGGGAACTTTCATGCAGAGTGGGCAGGGGGAGTTATGTGAGGATGACCCCAGTCCAGTAATCACAAGGTGATTTAGGGTGTTGACATGTAATTTTTTTTTAACAGGATTTCACTAAATTGCAGAGGGTCTCACTAAGTTGCTGAGGCTGGCCACGAATCTGGCTCCTCCTGTCTCAGCCTCCCAAGTACTGGGATGACAGCCATCAAGCCTGGCAGGGACATGTAATTTTTAAGCATGTTTTCATATTTAAACTTTTGGATACAGTAGCCAGCAATTAATTTAACAACATAAAAAGCAGTCTTTAATTTTTGAAAAAGTTTTATAATCTCTAGTAGAAAAATGTCAAAAGGAAATATGTAAACATAATTTATTTTCTAGAGGTAAAACTGGCAGAGGCGCTCTATTTACAAAGGGCTGACGTTACCTTTTTTTTCTTTTTCTGGACGGTATCTTTAAATATCACAAGTCCAACGATTCCATCCCAAACTCCCAATTCAATTTAAGAAATAAACCCTCTTTTCACACTGTCACCTTTATTCCAAGTATGACAATAATGATCTCGTCTAGGGATTCGGCTGACAGATATGTTAACTCTACTAATCAATAGGTCTTGGTACTTGGGAGGCTAAAAGAGGAGGATCGCAGGTGCGAGGACAGCCTCAGCAATTGAGCCAGACCCTGTTTCAAAATAAAAATAAAATAGGTCTGGAGGGTGTAGCTCCGAGGTAGAATGCCCCTGGGTTCCGTAATCCCAGTGCCCCGCCCCACCCCAAAAAAGAACATGCAGGTGCCCGAAGCTCGAAGACTTACTCGGGGAGAAACTACTAAGCAACAGTTGGATTTTACTTAGGTCCTACAAATCTCAAATGCCGAGGTCCGCAGCGAGGTTGCAGAGCCCACCTCCTAGCTGTTTCCTCCTGGGAACTTCCTCCTGGCGGTGCGCTCCTCTCCCGGCCAGGGCAGGGCTCTTCGGGAGACTCGGCGGCGCGGGCAGCGGGGGCCCGCCTTCGGCCACCCACGCGCGGGGCCCGCCGACCGCCGCCACCGGCGCCACGCGCACCCGCGCTCGGGAGCGGGACGGCGGAGACACCGAGGTGGCGGCGGCGCGCTCGCTCCCGGCGGCCCGAAGCCCCCAGTCCGCGGCCCCCGCGCAAGCGCCGCCGGGAAATGCCCACATCCGGGAAATCTGCAGCCGAGTGCGGCCGAGGCGACGCGGAGTGGAAGGCAAAATGGCGGCGGTGGCGGCGGCCTGGTGCTGAGGGGAGAGCCAGGTCCTCGCGACCCCCGCGACGGGCCGCGCTGGCCCGCGGCAGCCCCCCGGCCTCTCTCCCCGCCCTGCACCACCTGGGAGACTAGGGGCCCCCGGGACGGGCTCCGGCCGCCTCGGCGCCGGCCTCGGGCCCGTGGCCGCTGTCCAGGAGCCCCGCTCTCCCCTGCAGGTAGGTCCGCGGCCGGCCGAGCGGGTGGGGCTCACGCTCCTCCAGGTTCCGAGTTGCCGGGGCGGTGGCCGCCGGGGCCCACGCCCATGCCCGCTGGCGGGGGTCCAGGGGCTGCAGCGGGCGGGCTGAGCCGGCCGGGTCCGGGCCTGACTTGGCTGGTTGCATGGACCTGAGCTGAGCCCTGCCCTGGGGAAGCGAGGGTTGGCCGCACCCGGGGCTGCAGGAACGGCCTCGGGCTTTCCGGCCTCCGACGTGCAGGTTGGCCTGCGAAGAGCCGTCTTAGCTAGAGGCCTTGCGACGAAAGTCTCCGGTCCCCCCCCCCCCAAAGCGTGTAGAAGGGGAGGAAATCGAAAGGTGTTTCTGCAAGAAAGTTGCATCGGAAGAGCTACCTACTACGGTTTCTTGGATCGCAGAGGGCCACTATCCTGGGTATAAATAACGTGAAGAAATCCTGGGAATCTCTCTCTCCAGTCCCCTCTAATGTTAGCTCAGTGTTCATGGTTGGAAGTGGTGGGAGAGATGGCGGTGTCTTTATGGAGTTGGAATGTGTTTATAAATACAGAAAATGAAGGAAAGACAATTCAGGAAACATTGTTTATTATGCCTTGAAATAGAACTTGTACCGCAAAGAATGATTCTCAGGGGACTTTATTTAACACCGTTCTCCGACTTCTCCAATTGAAAGTCATTCTCTTAGGGAACAAAGTTAATGTTTATCGACTCATATGTAAATACGACTTGAGAAATATGTATCATCGTCTAGAAGTTATTCATAAGTCTAGTGAGCAATAAGTATAGTCTCTTACACACAAATAATATTGTTATCACTCCAGTTTTGGAAATGGATTTGAATGTCTGGGATCATGAAGCTTGCCAGACCTTTATGAATTATTTATTGAAGGTTAAACATTTTTATCAGTTTTTCTCCATAAGGAAGAAAAGGTAGGACATTATGGTTGGAATGAATGTTCTCTGCTAAGATACTACATTTGTGATTGTCTTAACTAAGGTTTTCTTTTACCTTTAAGTAAGTCGACGGGTAAAAAATGGGTTAGTTGATTTCATAATGCAGTGGAGGAGTTTGATTTTGCAGTAAGAGAAGTAGCATTATGTTCTGATAGGCTGCTACTGCAGGAAACTAGATCATAGCACAGGCTGGCAAAGGCACATTCTTTTTGTGCCCGACTGTTGATTGAATATGCCTTGCTACTCTCCCAAACAATTAAAAAATACTTCCACTATTTTTTCTTTCTTTTTGTGGTACTGGGAATTGAACCCAGGGGCATTCTACCTCTGAGCTACACCTTCAGTCCTATTTTACATTTTGTTTTGAAACAAGGTCTCCCTAAGTTGTTGAGGGTCGCTAAATCACCCAGGCTGGCTGTGATCCTCCTGTCTCAGCCTCCCAAGTTACAGGGATTACAGGCATGCGCCACCAAAGGCCCAGGCACTACATTTTTTAGTATGATATTTGCCTTTCATTCTATAGGCTGAGTTTTTATTTTTGTTTTTGCTTTTAATATCAGGTCTTGTTATTCTGTGTACATATAGTCTTGGAACAGTTTCTTCTCTGGTTATTTAGTTATTTTAGATGTGATATTTATATTAGTTGGTGACTGACTCTTTTTTTGTGGTACTGGGGATTGAAACCAGGGGCATTCTAACCTCTGAGCTACACCCCCCCGCCCTATTTTTTTTTTTAATTTTCAAACAGAGTCTCACTAGGTTGATGAGATTCTATTTGCTGAGGCTGGCCTGGAACCTGCAATCCTCCTGTCTCAGCCTCCCAAGTACTGGGATTACAAGCAAGCACCACCATGCCTGGCCAGAATACAAATATTAATAAACTCAAACACATTGTTTTCTTGTCCAACTTGGGTGGGGAAAGAACAGGTACCAATTATATAATAAGATTTCAAAGTGTTACCTTGGGATGAATTAAGTTTATAAAAAAGATGACCTGTCTCAATGCTTTGAGCAATAAGTTAAGAAAACAGCAATATAATTTGTACTGTTTCTTAGCAGCATAGTTTAAGGTGTTCAGACAGCAGTATTCACAAAATCTCTGTACAATGACATTTTCTTTCATTTAGTTTCTAAGAATTAGCTGATCGAGCCGGGCTTGGTGGCCCACACCTGTAATCCCATTACCACAAACAAAACAAAACAAAACAAAACAAAACCTTGTAGTCTGGAAGAAGGTTTTAAATTTTTTAAAAATTGGAATTTTCTCTATTCATTCTAAGTAATAAAATTATGTGCCTCTTCAAAGCATAAGTGAGTGGGGCATGGTGATGCATACCTGTAATCCTAGTACTTTGGAGGCTGAGACAGGAGGATCACAGATTCAAGGCCAGCCTTAGCAATTTAGTGAGGCCCTCAGCAACTTAGTGAGACCCTGTTTCAAAATAAAGAAAAATAATAAAATCTGAACGAGGGTGTAGCTCAAAGGTAGAATGCCTCTGGGTTCAATCCCAAGTACCACACACACAGAAAAAAAAAGTGAATTGTGCTCTTTGCCCTTAGGAGGCTCCAGATGTAGGTATGATGAAAAGTGCCTCAGGCTGGGTTAGGATGTGTAGAGTCCATTCCTAGCATTATCTCTAGCTGACTACATGACCTTATGCAGGTCATTTCCTTGTCTGTTAAAAAGTATATGTGTATCTCCAAGACACATTATGCCTTCTGAGTCTGTGACCCAGTAGAAAAAATAAGACATGACCACGAATAGGATAGAAGCACAAGTTTTATTTGAATTGTGGGAAGTGCATTTGGTGTTTGGAGAATGGTAACAGCTGGGAGTTCAATGAAAGTTTCTGTTAGAGGAGGTATGTGAATGAGGCCTTGAAGGTTGTATGTAATTTTGTCAAGAAGAAATATGGCTAGGGCTCTCCAAATAAGAATAAACAGAATAAGTATTGACATGTAAGTAGAAAGCACAAGGTATGTTATCTGAGAGCCAGTAATTTGTTTTGGTTAGAGTTTAAGGTACCAGTATGGAGATAGCGGGAAGTATGGGTCAGAGATAAGACAGCTAACATATGTTGAGTCAGGAGCGTGTTCTTAACATTTGACATGTATTAAGCTTATTTAGTACAACAACCCTGTGAAACAGGACTGAGGCACAACAGCTAAGCAGCTTGCTCAAGGTCACACGGCTAATAAGTGGCAGAACTGGGGATCTGCCGAGCTCTTACTTTAACCAGTAAGTTAAAGGAGTCCTTTAATGTTGTGGACTAGCGAAGGGACATGATTAGAGCTGTTCATTAGGAAGACTCATCTGGCACCATTGTACCGAAGGTAAAAGGTAAGCTGTTTTGCTTTGAAGAGTTCTTTTACTGTATTTCAGATGGAGTCTACTGTGTTGCTCTGACTGGCCTCAAACTTGTGATCCTTCTGCCTTGGCTTTTGAGTAGGTGGGATTATAGGCATGTGCCACTCTACCTTGAAGAGTTCTTTTAAAAATTCTTTTTGCCTGTTATTAATTTGAATTTTGCCCTCTTATAGTAATAAAAATTATTGAGATTTGATGATGCCAATGTTGGCCCTACCTTGTTCAGGGGATTATAAATTAGTACACCTTTCTGGAAGGCAATCTGACAATAAGTATCAAAATTTTAACTAGGCTCAGTGGCACATACCTGTAATCCCAGTACTTGGAAGGCTGAGACAGGAGGATAACAGGTTCAAGACCAGCCTCAGCAACTTAGCAAGACTATGTTATAAAATTAAAAAATAAAAAGGACTAGAAGTGTAGCTCAGAGGTACGGTACCTCTGGGTTCAATCCCTAGTACCCCCTCCCCCTAAAAAGTATCAGAATTTTCAATATGCATTTTCTCACACACACACACATATATGTGTATATGTATATATATTTGGGGTCTGTGTGTCTGTGCGCATATGTGCAGTGCTGGGGATTGAACCCAGGGCCTGGAGTGTGCTATGCAAGCACCCTACCAATGACCTATACCCAGCTCTATGCATTCTCTTTGTGTGTGGGGGGGTACTGGGGATCGAACCCAGGGGTGTTCTGCTGCTGAGCTCCACCCCAGCCCTTTTTATTTTTTATTTTGAAACAGGGTCTTGCTAATTTGCTGAGGCTGGCCTCGAACCTGCTGCGATCCTCCTGAGTCAGTCTTCCAAGTACTGGGATTACACCATGCCCGGTTTATGCACTCTTTGATCCAGCATTTCTACTTCTGGGAATTTATTTTAAGGAATGTTCAACAATGTACACACAAGAATTTTATTGCTGCCCATTTTTATCAACTTTTTTTTTGTAGTAGAGATTGAATCCAGGGGTACTCTACTGCTGAGCTATATCCCTAGCACTTTTTACTTTTTATGTATTTTTTATTTTTTTTGAAACCGAGTCTCTCTGAGTTGCTGAGGGTCTTGCTAAGTTGCTGAGGCTGTCCTCGAACCTGCAATCCTCCTGACTCAGCCTCCCAAGTACTGGGATTGCAGGTATGTGCCACTGTACCTGACAACTAATTTTGATATGCCTAAGGAATATGCTATACACATTTAAACTATGAAACATAATAAAATGGACATCATACTCACCATCCATCCTCAGAACTAAAACAGTGCCAGTATAATTGAAGTAATTATTAGTGTTTGCAACATTATTTATAATAGCAAAGAAAAAAGGGGAGGGAACAACCTAAATGTCTGTCAGTAGTGGACGGATAAGTTATAGTAACATGTATTACATGGTGAAATTCACTATATAATTATTTACTGTGATAAGTTTGAATTGTCATTTTTCTCAGTTCTGAAACACCATTAAATGCAAGACAAGCTATCTAATAACAATTTTTTAGGAGGAAGAAAATAGACACAGTTTTTATCAGCCATTAATAGCATATATTTATCTATTTAACTGTATACCATTTTCCTCTGTCACAATAAAATTTGAGTTTCAGCCTTACATTCACAATGTAGAATTCTTCTGAATTACTTTGGGCTTTGGGTAGTTAAAAAGCAGCACATTGTCATGATGTTATGACGTGCTGCTTTTATAAGCTGAGCTGATTACCTTCAACTTCTTTATTGTTTTGTGATTGAGTGTATATGTTTTTGTTTTTTGCGGTTCTGGAGATTGAGCCCAGGGCCTCACACTTGCAAGTGCTCTACCACTGAGCTACATTCCCAGCCCTTTTTATTTTTCGTTTTGAGACAGGGTCTTGCTAAGTTGCCCAGGCTGACCTCAAACTTGTGATCCTCCTGCCATCTCATCCTGAGTAGATGGGAGCACAGGCATGTGTCACCACTCCTGGCACCACTAAAGAATTTGGCATATTCATTTTCATGTAATTCATGATTCTTACTTTCAAAAATTCTGTGAGTTTGCCTAAACTTAGCAATTATTTATGCTTTTAACCACATTGCCTATTATGTGTACACAATGCTACATTATAGTGGAATCTTTCCAAATAGTTCATCTGTGGTATCACCAATGAAAATAATATAATTGAGGTGACAAGGAGATTTCACCTTTTATTTATGGCTAAGTTAGACATGTGCAGCATCGGCTCTTCTAGAACTCTGCTTTAGAGCTGGACAGTTTCTTTTAATTTTGATTTTAAGGTATACTAAATTTCAGAAATATTAAAATATGGAAAAACATGCAACTCAGAATCAAGGACATATACTTACTGCTGTGTAAGGATGTTGATAATATTATGTTGTTCTCTTTTTTTTTTTTTGGTGGTACTGAGGATTGAACCCAGGGGCATTCTACCTCCAGGCTACACCCCCAGCCCTATTTTTTATTCTTTATTTTGAAACAGGGTCTCACTAAGTTGTGGAGGACTCACTAAGTAGCTGAGGCTGGCTGCAAACCCGGATCCTCTGGTCTCAGCCTCCCAAGTACTGGGATTATAAGTGTGCGCCACCACGCCTGGCTTATGTTGTTCTTTTGCCAGCAACTTGAGCCCTGATCATTTGTAGTAGCTAGATTCATAAGTCCTGTGGTCCATGTGCTCAATAGTCTCTCCATCAGTTCCAGATATGGCTCCTCTTGGTCTAGAGACCTGTGAACTAATCTGCCCTGTGCACATACTTTTTCTTTTTTTTTTTTTTTTTTTTTTTTGCGGTACCAGGGATTGAACACAGGGGCGTTCTGCCTCCGCGCTACACCCCCGGCCCTGTTTTTTTATACTTTATTTTGAAACTGGGTCTCACGAAGTTGCAGAGGGCCTCACTAGAGAGAGAGAGAGACGGGGAGAGAGAGAGAGAGAGCGCGCTGAGGCTGGCCGCGAACCCGGATCCTCCGGTCTCCGCCTTCCAAAGTACTGGGATTATTTTTCTTACTCTCTTACTTTCACCTTCCTTCAGCCTCAACCCTTCTTTTTTCTCCCCCACTAACTCACCACAGAACACAATAGTGGAGCAAGGATAGGAGAGTCACAGCTTTGCTGTTAGAAGAGAAGAGAGTCTAAACGTAGACTTGGGAGGCTGAGACAGAAAGATCACAGATTTGAGGCCATCCTCAGCAATTTAGCGAGACCGTTTTGAAATAAAAAGTAAAGCCAGGTGTGGTGGCACACGCCTGTCATCCCAGTACTTGGGAGGTTGAGACAGGTGGATCACAGGTTTAAAGCCAAACTCAGCAAATGAGCGAGGCCCTCAGCAACTTAGTGAGACCCTGTTTCAAAAAAAACAAATAATAAAATAAGGCTGGGGATGTAGCTCATAGGCCCCTAGGTTCAGTCCACAGTAACATACACACACACACACACACACACGTAAAAATAAGCTGGGTGTGGTGGCACATGCCTGTTATCCTAGTACTTGGCAGGCTGAGACAGGAGGATTGCAGGTTTGAGGATAGCTTAAGCAAGTAGTGAGACTCTCCAACCTAGTGAGACCCTGTTTCAAAATAAAAATAAAATAGGACTGGAGGTGTAGCTTGGAGGTAGAGTGCCTCTGGGTTCAATCCCCAGCACCACAAAAAAAAAGTAAAAATAAAATGGGCTGGGAGTGTAGATGAGAGGTAGCATGACCCTGGGTTTAATTCCCAGTGGAAAGAAAGGAGGAAGGAGGGAAAAAGACAATGAGGGAGGGAGAAAGGAAGGAAGGAGAAAGAGAAAGGGAGGAAGGAAAGATGGATGAGAGATAAGCAGCAGTGGTGGATCTATAATTTTTCAGAATTCTCTTTAGGCAGATATTTCTTCTTCCTCCTTTCTTCTTTTTTTTTTTTTTGTGGTACTGTGGATTGAACCCAAGGGTGCTATACTACCGAGCTATATCCCTAGCCCTTTTTATTTTGAGACAGAGTCTCACTAAGTTGCACAGGCTGGCCTCTAACTTGTGATCCCTTTGCTTCGGCCCCTGAGTCCCTGGGATTCTGGGCATGGGCCGTGGTGCCAGGCTCCTTAGCAGATCAAGTGTAAGCAGCCAGTGTTGGAGGTTTGGCTGGACCTTGATTCAGTTATACGGATGGAGCTCATTCGTGGATTGTTTTCCATGACCTTTGTCCATTGTTCTCTTAGATCTTCTGAGAATCTCCTGGGATGTTTCTTTTCCTTTATCATCCATGGTCACATGTGAAGTTTGTGTTGTGGGAATATTCCCCCTTTGTAAGGTATGAACCTTTCTCATCTTGCTTGCTGCTCTTAGAAATCAAGGGCCCAAGGGTTTTAAATTTTGAATAGGAGGCAGGTGTGGTGGCACACACTTGTAATCCCAGTACTTGGGAGGCTGAGACCGGAGGATCTGGGTTTGCCGCCAGGCTCAGTTACTTAGGCCCTCCACAACTTAGTGAGACCCTGTTTCAAAATAAAGAATAAAAAAAATAGGGCTGGGGGTATACCTCGGAAGTAGAATGCCCCTGGGTTCAATCTCCAGTACCGCAAAAAAAAAAATTTTTTTTTTTAATAGTCAAGGGCCTTTTTTAGTCTGAACTTGAAGTGACTAAAAAAATTTTAATAGTTTTCTCAAAGTTCGTTAAGCCTCTTCTGATCTTAGTTTGGTTCCATTTAGTTCCATGTGTTAGTAACCACAACCAAAGATCACATGCGTTAACACCATCCAAAGATTTGAGAGCTTCCGTGGCTCTTCTCAGTTGGCTATTCGAGGCTGTTAGGTTTGAATGGGAAGGCTACACCCTTACTGTGATCTTTACCACTGAGGCACTTTCTTAGGTAAGAGATTTCAGTGGTTTTCAGCAACTGTGCTGTCTTGTGTGTGTGTGTGTGTGTGGTACTGGGGATTGAACCTAGGGGTGTTCTACCTCTGAGCCATACCTACAGCCCAATTTTATTTTTTATATACTTTTATAGGTGCATTATAGTCTCACATCATAAGGTAAATCATAGTGATAGTGACATACATGCACACAGCACTTGGCGGACTTTCTGTGGCTCCCTCCCCGTTCTCCCCCCCTTCCCCATACAGGGTATTGAGATTGACATTGGTATTCTCACATAAGTACATAATGTCAATGGAAGTAGTGCCTTCATTGATCCTTCCTCTCCCCACCCCCTTCCCCCTAGACCACCTCCCTGGCTGCACTGAAGTTTCTCCTCCATTATCTGAAGTCCTTCTGGTATTCCGATTACTCCCTAGCTTCCACATATTAGAGAAAACATATGACCCTTCACTTTCTGTGACTGGCTAATCTCACTTAACATAATGTTCTCCAGGTCCATCCATTTTCCTGCAAATGACATAATTTTGTTATTCTTCATTGCTGAGTAGAATTCCATTGTGTATATATCCCACAATTTTGTAATCCATTCATCTGTTGGTGGACACTTAGGTTGGTTCCATAATTTGCCTACTGTGAATTGTGCTGCTTTGAACATGGATATGCATTTATTACTGCAATTCTCTGATTTCAGTCCCTTTGGAAAGATACCCAGGCGTGGTATAGCTGGATTGTTTTTTGTTTTGAAACAGGATCTCACTAGGTTGCTGAGTCTCGCTATGTTGTCAAGGCTGTCCTCCAACCTGCGATCCTCCTGTCTCATCCTCCCAAGTACTGGGATTACAGGCGTGTGCCACCACGCCTGGCAACTGTGCTGTCTTTTAATTCTATATCTTCTTATTTGGGCTCCAGAAGCAAGCTGCTTTTCCAGTCCTGGAAAAGACTTTAAATTTCTTTTTGTTGTTGTTGTTGTGGTACTGGGTATTGAACCCAGAGGCATTCTACCTCTGAGCTATACCCCCAGCCCTATTTTATTCTTTTTTTTTTTTTTTTTTTTTTTCA
>PVJS01036469.1:0-20441 GCA_004027185.1 Glis glis
TGTGTGTGTGTGTGTGTGTGTGTAAGTAAATGATACATACACATACATAGAAGCCACACAAGAATGTCTGCATTTATTTTTCCTACAAGAATGGAAAGTAAATGATGCAATAAATCCTATGAGTATACGGAAGAGCTAAGATAAAATGTTGCTTTTATGCCTCAGGTTTGATAAGGTAAACTATTATCAAAGAACCTGCTGGAATCCATACAAATATCATAGAGCATTACCGCAGATGGAAGAGAAATCAGTAAGCCAGGAGATGAAAAAATGGGATCTCGGGTCAATATTTCATTAGTTCAGAAAAACTGAAGACATACTGAGAAATAAATGTATGAGTGGTAAAGAAGGGAAAGAGTGAAACTAGTAAATTTTACAATATTTAAAAGAAGGAGTATGAGGCTTTTTTTTATTCCCTTTTCCATTTGCATTTAAGAGCTACCCAGAAAGTTTTCCTCTTCAGCAGCCTGTAGATGGTGCTACTAACCTGTTTTTCTTTCCCATGAAAATTGTTGCAGTTTTATCACCAGAGGAAGCTAATTTATTATTTCATTCCTTGTAAAGATTGGAAGGATAGGTGGAAATTATTCTACCTCCTCACTGATCACTGTGTGTATACATGGGTTACTTTATTTAGAAAATAGACATGTTAATTAAAAAAATTCTGTATAAACTTAATGTTTAAAAATTAAATTATTATGTCCACCTATTGAATGAAATAATTGTTGCTGTGGAAAAAGCTGTGAAGATCATCTAACTTTCTTCACCTCCACTTTCAGACACACACAATTAACAGCTGAAAAAAGAATTGGTCCAGAGCATAGAAATAGTGCCCCAGGGTGACCCGGGCTGCTTCAGATCTTTCAACCTCCATTAAAGAATATCCACCCTACCAACTCACCAGCTTGCCTAACAAAGCAAAGTTACGCACACCCAGCAAGCTACTCTGCTTTCCTAAGCCCTTCTCTACAGACCACAGCCAGCGAAGTTCTAGGAAGGTCCCAAAGTTACAAAGCTTCCGGAAGCAGAAGGAAATAGAACTCATGTCTACCACTGAATGGAGGTTGCCCTAAAAGGCCAAGTGTAATCTTGTTAAATATGAAATTGCTTTGTAAAATCGCTATGACTTAAATAACATGTCCCGAACATCATGCATTGCGTTTGAAAATGCATTATTTCTGTAGTATTATTGTTTAGAAAATCACCTTTGTTATGGTCTGCTGTAGCTCCAAAGAAGTAAGATCACTTTCTTTTTCTTTATAATACATTTTATTTTTTCAAGCAGTTTTAGGTTCTCAGTAAAATTGAGCAGAAAGTACAGACAATTCCTCAGATAGTCAAAAATGGTATGTTTTCTCTCATAAGCTAGAGGACAAATAGGAAACATAAGGGACTTTAAATAATGCAGAGAGAGAGAGAGAGAGAGACCTGTAGAATAGTTGAAGAGAGTTAGAGGAAGGAGGTAGGGAGGGGAAGAGGGAGGATTGAAGAACCAAACAGTTCAAATAACACTATGGCAACAATATGTGACCATATTACTACCAATCTCAGCAACTCATGAGGAGGGAGGAGGGGGAACTAGGTGGAATGTGTAGGGAAACACACCAAGAACTGTGTGCATGGGATGGATCATGGCTCAGTTTTAATGATTGATATTTTACTAGTAAAATTATTTAAGCCGGGCATAGTGGTTCACACCTGTAATCCCAGTACTTGGGAGGCTGAGACAGGAGAATCACAGGTTCACCGCCAGCCTCAGCAATGTAGCAAGACCCTCAGCAACTTTGCGAAACCCTGTTCCAAACTAAAAATAAAAACAAAGGGGGAGGGGCTGGGAGTGTAGCTTGGAGGTAGAATGCCCCTGGGTTCAATCCCCAGCACCAAAACAAAACCAACCACACAAACAAAAAAACACAAAATAAAACAAATAACCAAAAACCCAAAAAAACTGAGCCATGACCAGAAGGACTTAATCTGAAGAATTTGTAGTGAGTTTTACAAATTCATTTTAGTATTTACTTTGAAATATGTATGTATTTCCTTTGTAATTAGGTCCCAATACAATTAAGTGAAATAAAGATGATCTAAACAGTACTGACAATAGGAAAACTAGTAGTGTGCCTACCAGGTAGCAGGGACACTAGGAGAATCTCATGTATATTATTACCAATTTTTATAATAAGTGTAAGGTATGGGAGTACTATAAATCCACTTTACAAATAACTAACCTACGACTCAGAAAAGTGGTATCACGGTCCCAAAATGACATATATTAAGAGATGAAGTTTGAATGAGACTGACAGCAAAACCTATGGTCTTAGCTGTATATCATGTGTACGGCTATATCAAAACCATTTATAGACAAACAGTGGCAGAATTTTCATTATAAACATGTACCCATGCATCTTTCCTACAAAGCTGAATTCCGACGTTTAATCAATATAATAAAAAGAACCAATTTTTAAAAGCTTAATTTGCACAAATAGGTAAGAATAAAAGAAGATAACCCTTCAGGTTGAAGGGAAGTTATGTCACAGGTAACTCTCCGGATTACTGTGAGAGCCACCTAGTTCCTCAACACTGCCTCCACTCTCTCTCACCCTAATATACTCTATACCCACCTGCCAGAATCATTCCTGCCAAACACCATTGGTCAGGGCATATTCTTTCTAAAGAGGGCTCTCTGTCCACTGTCTCACTCCTGCTTTCCTCAGTTTCACCTCTCATTATTCTTCAACTTCGCTCTACTTCTAGAAAAATCAAGATGGAAAGGAGGGGAGTATTAAAGGATGTATATAGATTAAGTCTTCAGAAGTCCAAGTCTTTTCTATTTTGTGTGTGAGGGTGGAGGTGGTGGCAACTGAACCCAGTACCAAAAAACCTCTGATCTACACTCCCAGCCCTTTTTTGTTGTTGTTGTTTTGTTTTGAAACAGGATCTTGCTGGAAGTCTCATCAAGTTGTTGAGGCTGGTCTTGAACCTGTGATCCTCCTATCTCAGCCTCCCAAGTACTGGGATTATACCATGCCTGGCTTCTACATATTTTTAATAGGTACCATTTATTAGGTGCTTAATATCTGCCTGGATTTGTTCTCAGGGTTTTATACACAATATAATATTTCATCCTATAATACCAAGAAGTGAACAATAATATCTTCTTTTCACAGATGAGAAAATTGGGACATGGTCAGAAAGTGGTAGAGCAGGGTTCAGACCCACACTGTCAATGACCATATTTTTATCCATTACATCAAAATGCCTGTCTCCAGATATTCTCAGTTTTGACTAAAACATAGTAAGTTTCCAGCTGGCAATTTGTAAATGAACGGTTGATAATTTGTAAAAAAAAATATAATTTTAAATAATTATATTTTAAAAAATTATATTGTTCACATTTAAAAGTATTTTTAAATGTAACTATTTTAAAATAAATTTTAATGAATATATTTCTAGTATATATCTCCGATGTTATGAAATCCATATGTATAGTAAAATGGTTACTCTATTGAAACAAATTAATATAACCATTCTCCCATCCCATTTTTCCTTTTTGGCAAGAGAAGCTATAATCTACCCCCCCAAAATCCCTGAATATAATACACTATTATAAACTAAAGTTCTCATGATGCACCTAAATCTTTAGACTTGTCCATCCTACGCATCTGCTAATTTGTATTTTACCTGCATTTCTTCACCTCTACCCCAACCGTGATAAACACTGTTTTATTTTCTAGCTCAGCCTTTTCCACCTTTTTGTTTTTATTTAAAAGATCCACATATAAGTGAGATCATGCAATATTTATCTTTCTGTGCATGGTTTCTTTCAGTTAACATAATATCTTCCAGGTCCATTCATTTTGTGGTAAATTGCAAGATCTGCTTTTTAAAAGCTGAGTAATATTCCACTGTATACTGTATAAATGTAACTATTAAAATAACTTGTAAAATATTTAGCAGGATCGCATCCAAAATGACCTTCCAAAGGTGTATGGCTTATTTACAAATGAGATTATAATTTTACGGGGAATCTCTCTGCATTTTACATTCTTGCCACACTGCCTCCCTCAGAACTACGATGCCACTCTACCTCTCGACCCACTCGTGCCCAGGCCTTCTATCTTCCGGAAGTTTGCTTTGAGAAATGTCATTTAAACTGTGTCAGGTACCCTACACTTTCCCACTCATAACTGTCTGTCCTGTTCTTTCACAGTACTTACATTTTTTAATTATTATTTCTGTTATCTGGGCCACTCCCACCACTCTTGTGAATCCCATTAGTGCAGCAACTGTTTTTCAACATTGTCTCTCCAGCTTCTAATACACTGCTTACTTCACAGTAGGTATATGGTAACAATTTTTAAGATGTATGAAAAGATGGATACAAGGATGAGAGCAGGAGATGAGTAGAAAGAGGTGTCAGAGAGTAAAGACACAGCATTTATTAAGAGGAAATGAGGAAGAACTGATTGCACAATGAAGACTTTACCATTACATAAATCTTATAACAGTGAGGAATCAAAGCCCAGCTGGTTCCACTCCTCCATTAATGAGAAAAGGAGGTAGAAGCAACTTAAGGTCTAACAGTTAATGCTAAAATCCAAGTGTCTTAAGCCTAATTTTGTGCTGCTTATATAAAATTATGAGTCCATACAACTTTTTTTTTTCTGTAATGGGGATTGAACCCAGGGGCATTCTACCTCCGAGCTACACCCCCAGCCCTGTTTTTATTCTTTATTTATTTATCTTTTGAAACAGGGTCTCACTGAGTTGCAGAGGGCCTCGCTAAGTAGCTGAGGCTGGCCATGAACCTGCGATCCTCCTGTCTCAGCCTCCCAAGTACTGGAATTATAAGCATGCACCACCACGCCCGGCAAGTCCATACAACTTTTGAGAATGTACTTCACAATGGCCTTAAAATCCTGTTGAAGCTATATTATAACAAGTCTTGATTTTTAAAAAATCAAACACAAAACATCAATACCTCGGGACCTCCACTTCTCCCTTTCAGGTAACAGCCCCCAGAGCAGGAGTGCATTTTGCATGACAGGTATTACACCAAGTGCTTTAACTCATCCCTCAATACCTTGGAGCAAATACCACCAAGTCTCCCACTTACAGATGAAGAAATAGAAGCTTACAGAGGCAAGCAATTTGCCTGAGGGCACACAGATCTTAAGTAATGGAACAAGATAACGAAAGGGATTTAAAAGCCAAACAAGTTCATACTCAGCAGAATTCCTCATAGAAGGCATTCAACTCATAGCAAAAGTATTCTACTGAGTTCAAAGCTCTTTAGTGGGTGGGTATAAAGGAGGAAATGGAAATGCAAAGTGTCTGTTTTAATACTCTCTACCATGGGAAAATTGTTGCATGTCATCAATATAATTAATTTGTTAGATAGGTTGGGTATTTTTAATCCAAAAGGCTAGAGACCAGAGTGTTTCAGATTTCAGCTTTTTCTGGATTTGGGAATATTTGCATAGACTTCATAGTTGAGCATCCCTAATCAGAAAAATCTCTCTATATATTTGCCTATTTTGCATATTTCATATAAACAGTCATACAATAGATGATCTTTTGTGACTAGCTTTTCTTTTGCTTAGTATAATATCTTTTTTTTTAAGCTGCCTTACCTGCTCATTCAAGTATGACTTCCTGAGGACTTCTGGAGTGACCAGGTGATAAAGTAAACCAGCACAGCAATTACAGAGAAGGCTGGAGAGGAGAGAATGCCTGACTTAGAGCTGTCAATGCTGAAGCCCATAGCCCTCTGTCTTTTCCAAACTCAGTTCCACCACTATTCCTCACAAAGGACTCACATACCTAGGGCTTTAGGGAAAATGCAAGGGCATATATAATATATATTACACTTTGGCTAAAAGGGTCAATAGGAAGCCTTAACAAGTTCAGCAAATACTTAGTGCTTTGCTAGCTTTTTAATTTAAAGGATGATCATAGGTTTGGGTATAAAATTCAGATTCAGGTTCATCAATCTAATTGAACTAAATATCCCTACTAAAATATTTAGTGAAAAAGAGAGGTATTAGTTTTCACGGAAAAGTTTTGCTCTTTTGTTTTGTGAAAAACCTAGCCACAGAAATAGTCCCAAGGAAGCCTTTTGAAATTCTAAAAAGGCAAGAGAGAATGTTAATTAAACGTTTCATTAATGTTTCCTACATAGTGAGACTATTCATTTCAGTTAGGTCAAATTTATGATGCAGCAGAGTTAGAATTTTATGTGCTCTCTGTATACTTTACAGTACATTGGGGCACCTCATAAAATTCAATCGTAGAGTACATTATGCCCCCTTTTAAAAGGACCTGGATCATAATTTAAGATTTTAAATGATTAGAAAGGTTTATAATTTTTGCCTCTTTGCTTTCATGACCCACTATGAGAAGAATGTAGTCTATGCCAAGACCTTGGTCACAAACATTACTTCCCAGTACTATACTGTTTCTTTGGGAAAATAGACTTCACTTTCTAAGATAGTATCTAGGAATATATTACATAAAAATGGCAGATGTCATTATGCAGTTTCTTCACAGAAACTTTGTTAGAGAGAGAGAGAGTGATAGTGCAAGTTTTACTTGTAGTTTTCATCTCTTCAATCAAATTATAGACTTTAATTTTATTTCTTAAGGATACATAGTGCATAGTAGATGCTAATAAAGTGGATTTTCAGTTTCACTGAAGGAATACACAGAAACAGGTAGAGGTCGTGCTCTTACTAGAAGGCAAAATTTAGGGCATCATTCAATTATGCGGGGAATCCAGGGCCCCTGATCAATCTTGAGGAAAAATTCGTTCAATTACTCAATATCCTCAAAGTGCCTTCCTCAAATGAACATGTTCGGGGGCTCAATCCATCTTCACTGAGATGCCAGATGAACTGTTTTAACATCTAATTCTTTTTATAAAGCAGAAAATGTTTCTCAAGCTCTTTATGGCTGATTGAACTAATTTACTGTGGAACAGGCAGCAGCCTATCTTTAGATAAATGCTAATCAGGATGTTAGTGCTCTCTTAGGTCTGACTGCCACTATTATGCTGAAAGGGAAGGTCAACAGCTAATAAACCTAGTTAACAAGCCATTCTGAACTTCACTTATAAGCTACTCTTCAAAGTTGTGGTCATTAAATCCATAGATTATTAGATGCTGCCCTCTGATTTTCATTGCACACAAAGACAAACTTTCAGTATTGCCGTTAATTGAATTAGCATTGTCTAATCCAATTTTATAGAGTGTAAACTGAGATATGACCAACAGGAAGGCCTTCTCAAATGCCTTCACAGTAAACCAATGGGAAATGATACAGTCATCCAAGATTCGGCCTTGGCTGGAGAGGGGCGGGGCACACGTCATGTCTTGTTGCAGGCTTTCTTTTCCCACCCCAGCCCTCCCTCCCTCCCTTTCTTTCATAAAATCTTTCAACAAGTGAAAAGAGGCATTTGGTAGCTTTCAGAGGATAGATTTACACTGTACAAAAGCCAAGAGGAAAAACAGTAAGGCCATTTGTATCACAGTCCCATACAATCCAGGACAACAATGCAGTCGCAAACATGCAGAAATAGGATCCCTTTCTGCTGAATATGACTAGGAAAATTAGTTCAGTCCAAGACACCTAAAAGACTGTGTCCTGTTGTGATAGTCAAAGGACTGTCAAAACATTCTAAAGTGAGACCAAAGGACTCTAAGTATACTTTGGAAACTAAAAATGTTTTAATATTACACTAGAGTTTTGTGCACAACAAGATGGGGGGGGGGCAAGCTGGCTAACTCTTCTTTTTTTATTATTTTATTTTTTAGTCACTGGGGAACTGAACCCAAGGGCATTCTACCTCCAAGCTACCCCTAGCCCTTCTTTACTTTTTTATTTTGAAATAGGGTCTCACTAAGTTGCTGAGGTTGGCCTCAAATCTGCAATCCTCTGGTCTCAGCCTCCCGAGTACTGGGATTATAAGCCTCCTTGGCCGCATCTGACTGCTCACTTTTTTTTTCTATTTTGCCTATTTGTGGGCACTAAAATGAGCAGCTTCAAGAGGCATGTGAAAAACCTTAAGCTTTACAAACAGAAATCTGGGCTGATTATCCAGAGTCACTATATTCATTAATACAGGTCTATTTGTTTTATAAGAATATTAATTTAAAATAAGCCTGAACATTATTAAGAAACCCTATATTTGTTAAATGTGACATTATTATGTTTAATGTGACAACAGAAGGTTTGGTGGCAACTGGGCTGTGCAGACCATGCTCTAACACAGACTCCCCAAATCATAGATGACCCCTGTGGGGATGCTGGATCTGTCCAGGGGGGCAATTGTAGCCTCAGGTGCAATTAGGAGTTGCTGAATAAAGGGGGAGGTGGTGAAAGCACCCAGGGGGATGCCGAACAATTTTTTTTTTCTGAAAAGGGGGCAGTAAGCCAGTAAGTTTGGGAATCTATGCTAGAGTATCATATTCATTGTATAACTGAATATATGATTCAATGACTGTCTCTGGAAAAGTTAACATCCTTATCATCATGGTCACACAATGCAGGTAGTCAGGTCCCATCCCCGACAACATGGGTGACTGATTGTGTCTAGGTCAATTGTGATAGTCCTATTCCACTGGCAGGGACCAATTTCAGTGGGAAAGGTGGGGAACATGCTGAGGTCTCCTACCAAAGATATCTTATACCTAAAGAAGGATTACAGGATGTTTATCTCTGGACATGGCACATGGAACTTCTACCACCTAAAGCACCATAAAATGATAAAAACATGTGGTCTGCATAGTAGTGATATAGGCCAGAGGTTGGCAATATACAGTCCACTTCTTTCTGTAAATAAACTGTTAGTGGAACAAAGCCATACCCATTCCTTTATATATTGTCCATGGCTGCAACTGATGAGGTGAACAGTTTCAACAGACTAACTTCAATATGACTAGCAAAGTTTAATATGTTTAATATTTGGCCTTTTACAGAAAATGTGTGCTAAACATTGATTTTCAGATCCCTACCTGGTTCTTTTCTGAATATTTCACCAATATACTATACTTGAGTATAAGTGCATCTGTATGACAACCACAAAATACTCATTTTCTTGCATTTTTAAGGTGTAAAACTTAATTTCAAGAATTATTCTACTTTTTCAGAACACTGGCATTCCTGGGACAGATGGAAGTAACTACAGTATTTCAGCTAAAGCACCTATCGGACATAATCCAATTCGACAAATGTTTATTGAGCTCCTACCATGTGCCACAGTATAATTTTGAATAAAATACAACTTCCATTTTCAAGGAATTCGAGGAAAAACATACAAACAGCTCAAATAATTCACAAACCATCTATCTGAAGGGGGGTTAACAGGACATAAGTGCCCTTTAAAAATCATGGAAAAAATTTCAACACTATCACATCTATTTGAGAATATGAAAAGAAGTACTCTTGTAGAGAACTAAAGAAGTACTATGTGCTAGGCACTGCTCTGAATGCTTCACATATTATTTTACTCTTAATCCAACAACCCTTGAGGTAGATTCTATTGCTGTCTCCATTTTACAGATGAGAAAAATGAGGCATAGAAAGATAACACAATGTCTGGGTTGAGATTCCAGCCCAGTCAGTCTAGCTCCAGAGTATGTACACCTGTCCCCATCCTCTACCATAGCATCATACACAGACTCAAGAGAGGGGCTTGTGAAGGGAACAATTATTGAGTCCTGTTTATCTAGAGGACTGTGTTGTGAGTAACAGAACTGAAAAGGAGAGTTGGGGGCATCTTACTCAAGATCTTAAATACCAAACAAAGGAGTCTGTTCTCAATCCATAGGCTACAGAGAGCCCTCAAGACTCTTCCTCAGTGTACCCAGGAACTTCAAGTGAAAGTAGTAGATTACTCTGAGAAGAAGTGACAAATTGTTATTATTATGAAGATTATACTAATCTAGTTAAGAATACAGCAGTAGTATTAAATAAAGGGAAAGAGAGATAATATTGAAGGGAGATTAGAACTGAGGAGCAAGAGAAATAGTATAGAAAAGTGGAGCTCAGCCGGGTGTGGTGGCGCACGCTTGTAATCCCAGTACTTTGGGAGGCGGAGACCAGAGGATCCCGGTTCGCTGCCAGCCTCAGCTCTCTTTCTCTCTCTCCCTGTCTCTCTCTCTCTCCTTAGTGAGGCCCTCCGCAACTTCGTGAGACCCGGTTTCAAAATAAAGTATAAAAAATAGGGCTGGGGGTGTAGTGCAGAGGTAGAACGCCCCTGGGTTCAATCCCTGGTATCGCAAAAAAAAAAAAAAAAGAAAGAAAGAAAGAAAAAGAAAAGTGGCGCTCAGGTGAATGGGTCACAAGGATGCATTGGCAGAAATGATGACATCAGGAAAAGGAGCTGAATCGTTAGGGAGTAAAGATGAATAGGACACTAGATACGACAATGTATTATGAAGTGAGCTAGCCTGTCAGAAATGCTACACTGCAACCAAGGTTTCATTTTATACCAAAAACACAAAGGATGGATGGATGGATGGATGGATGGATGGATGGAAGGGAGGAAGGGGAAGAGGAAGGAAAGGAGGGTGGGCAGGCATGCAGGCACGCATCCTCTGCACAGTACTTTCTAAAGAAATCAGCCAAGACACTGGTTCTGTCCCACTGGAACCCACACTCAGAAATTTGAATTGTGAAATGCTAGGGTGACATTAATAGGGATAAAAGACAGAGGAATGTGCAAGGTTTAGGAGGTTCATAGAAGAATTCACATTAAGTAAAGTTGAGAGAGGCAAGGAAGAGTGGGGAGGAAGGAGGTTGAATGAAAAGGTTAGGGTGGGAAAGAGGGAGAAAATGAACAGTTAAGGAGGAGAATGAGGGTAGAGGGAGGGAGGGAACATACACATCAATTGGTGGTGGCCTAGGGAGGGAGAGAATAAGAATGACTAATGAATGTGGACAGAAAACGAGCAATGGATCCAAGCTGCAGACTCCTAGAGTTGCAATACCACATGGGGTTGGGACGGCACTGGAATGATCTAGGGTAGCAGTAGGCTCGGGTGCATTGAGTCACTTTTCCCCCATGAAAAGGTGGCAGGAAACCAGTAAGTTTGAGAATCTATAGCTAGACTAAGTCACAAAAGACTAATAATATGACATGAGGCCCTACTTTCCTGCTGAAATATTTTATTATTAAAAATAAACAAAAATCCTTAAAGCAATTAGAGTGGGTCTTGGTTCTTTGTAATTAAGCCATAAGAGAAATAATGCAATTTTCCATATGTCTCTGAAGTTTACAGTGCACAGATTAAGACACATATAAAGCCTCAGTTATTTGTCTAATGACCATACCATTTCTATTATATGATACTCCGTTTCCTAAAGGCAACAGAAATGTAGCCCTTACAAACAAAGGCTTGATCTAGATGCCTTAAAATACTTTTATATACTATGAAATTAGTATAATCTCTTTGACAATTGTATCAAAATGTAAAATGAATATTCTTTTTATATGTTGTCTTAGATTTGGCTCAAGCATTTCTGGCAAGTTCCTAGGTGATGCTGATGCTGCTGGTTTGAGGACCACACTTGTAGGAACACTAACGGAGGGTCTGGCTGAAGACTGAGTAATGAAGGCAAATACAAAGAAACATTGAGAAATGAGAAGCAAACAGAGTCAAAGAAGAAACAGTTAAAATAACATTTAAAGCCGAGTGTGGTGGCGCATGCTTGTAATCCCAGTACTTGGGAGGCTGAGACCGGAGGATCCGGGTTTGCTGCTAGCATCAGCTACTTAGTGAGGCCCTCCACAACTTAGTGAGACCCTGTTTCAAAATAAAGAATAAAACATAGGGCTGGGGGTGTAGTTTTGAGGTAGAATGCCCCTGGGTTCAATCCCCAGTACTGCAAAAAATAAATAAATAAAATAAAATGCCAGCTCACATCTGCTAGCTATAAAGTTCCTCAAAGATCCACACAGTCATGGGAAGTTAGGAAAATTTTCCAACTTGTCAAGACAAAAAAAAAAAAAAAAAAAGAAAGATGATTTGCCAGAACTCAAGTTGGCATAGTATGAAGCAAGCACCATTGACAAACATTCAAGTCATCCTGTGCCAAGCTGTAGGAAATTGCAAACCTAGATTTCCAATTAGGCATTGGAAAGACAAGTGAGCCCTTCCTGTGTGTGCACTTTTTAACATCCTTAAGCACCGCCTCCAATATGTGCTGTGAAGAGCCAACCTCCACGGAGGGAACTCATAGCTGCTCTCACCTCTATCTGTCCAAATCCATTTCAAAGTGCCAACAGCCTAGTGATAGTTTCTGGCAGTGACTAAAGCCAGGCAAAGGAAGAGAGAAGACAATGGCTGGGAGCCACAAAGACAGAAAAATTATTTTTAGGATTCCTCCAGTGAAACTAAGGAGAGCACTCCCTTCTAAGGAAACTCTGGCTGTAGATTAAGTAGTAGGCACCACTGGAAGATGTATGTGCCAGACCTGCAGCTGTACTGCCCATTCACTGCGACTGATTTGTCTGTAAGTTGAGCCAGCACATTAAGGATTTGGCAGCAGACAAGGAAGCAATCCATCAGTGAGAAAAACAGGCCAGAAAGCACTGGGAGGTGACATTCCTTACAACCTAGCATGGCTCATTTAGAAAATATCTGGTCTTCCTGGCATGGCGATGGGCATGCCACTCCATCTTTCGGTTATTTAATCGAAAACCCAGGTTGAAGCCAATTGTGATGGCACACGCCTGATATCTCAGTACTTGGGAGGCTGAGACAGGAAGATCGCAGATTCAAGGCCAGCCTCAGCAACTTAGTGAGACCCTGTTTCAAAATAAAAAATAAAATAGATCTGCAGTATAGTTCAGAGGTAAAATGCCCCTGGGTTCAATCCCCAGTACTAAAACCAAACAAACAGATTAACCAGGTTGCTCAATTAGTTGCGGGGGTAGCACTAAGGAATGAACCTGGGGTCACTCTACCAATGAGCTACACTGCCAGCCTTTTTTTTTTTTTTTTTTTGAGACAGGATTTCAGTAAGTTGCTCGGGCTGGCTTTGAAAGCTGATTTGCCAGAACTCAAGACTCCTGTCTCAGTCTCCCAAGTACCAGGCTTCAATTAGCTTGAACATCCTATTAGAAAGAGAGAAAGAGAAAAGGGAGTGGGGATAAGGAACGAAGGAGGGAAAGAAGAAAGGATAAAAGAGAAGAAGGAATAAAAAGTCTTAGTTTAAAAGTATGGAGATGCCATATTTTCATCCAAAAAAAAAAAAAGTTCCTATCACCCATGATGGTGGAGGGGGATAACATTAAGGAGACAAGCAGATACAGAAGAGGGGACATAGCAAGAAAGACAAATTAGGGTTTCAATCTTGAGCTCTATCACAAAATAGCAGCTCTCTGAGCCTTAATTTCCTTACTCAAACAGTAATTACATGCAATCCATGGAATTGTCAAGGAGATTATATGATATAAAGTATATAATACAAGATCCAGCACATAATAGACACCCAATTATTGGTAGATACTATTATGACTACACTATTACATAAAATCCCTTAACGCAGTGAGGAAGAAAATAGGATGTGATGATTAACTATATGTGTTAACTTGGCAAGGCTATCATAAATGACAGCTATTTAACCAAACACAAATCCAGTTATTACTGTGAAGGTATTCTGTAAATGTAGTTAACATCTACAATCAACTTTAAGTAAAGGAGGTCACCACCTCCTATTATGTAGGTGGGCCTTATCCACTTGAAAATAAAAACTAAGGGTTTTCATAATTTCATAATAAGAAATTATACCTAAAGATTGTATCAACTCTGTCAAATTTCCAGCCAATTGCTTGCACTACAGATTTTGGACTTGCTAGCTCCCCACAACCATGCCAGCCAATTCCTTAAATCTCTTCACACACATAAACATACATACCTCCTATGGGTTTTGTCTCTCTGGAGAACCCAAATGGAAACAGTGACAGGAGGAGATACACAGAACAAGAAAAACAAATATAATAACAAATAAAGAGACAATGAATCAGGTGGGATTATTTAAAGAGTGTGGGTCAGCTGGAGGCAGTGACTCATACATGACACTACATGTCATCTTCTGGGGAGGCTGAGGCAGGAGGACTGCTTGAGCAAAGAATTCAGGGCTAGCCTGGGCAACACTGCAAGACCCTGTCTTAATAAATTAAAACTAAACAACAACGTAGACCTTGGGTCAGATCTCTGCATAAGTACTCCATGATTAATGGAAAAGCTCATAGTACTACCCTATGAGTCAACCAACATTCAGAGGGCTTTAAAAGTGACATTCCATTATAATATTTGTAGTTTGTAATTTCATGTAATATATGTTGATCTTAACTCACTAAATACTTGTATCAACTTGCCAACCAGTACCTGCTTGTTTGAAAGCATATTGCTATATCAAAATTCCATTACCACATAATGAGGATTGCATTCCAAGTAACTTAATTTCTCATAAACCCAGAATTACCGTTTTAATCTGGCCTCTGGTCTTTTACTTAAATTGAGGCAAAAATATTTATCATTAAAATAAACTTTCAAGAATCAGGAATTGTAAGGTGGAAGGTGGGAAGTACAAGAACACTCCTAAAAGTACTCTCTTCTGTTTCTATTACAACTGTGCAACCATTAAATTAGCCTTTCAATAATTTGTACATGCTTTCTTATGTAAATGCAGTTTTTGTTGTTGTTAGGGTTTTTGTTTTTCGTGGTACTGTTTATTGAATCCAGAGGCATTCTACCTCCAACCTACACCCCCAGCCCAACCCTCCATTTTTTTTTTGGGGGGGGGAACAGGGTCTTACTAGGTTATACAGAATCTGGCTACATTGCTGAGGCTGGTCTTGAACCTGTGATCCTCCTGTCTCAGCCTCCCAAGTACTGGGATTACAGGCATGGGCCCCCATGCCCAGCTAAATGTAGTGTTTAACCCTCTCTCTATTCCAGTCACTGAAGTTTCTCCTGAGGTAGCACACTGAAACATCACAGACTACAGGTTGGTGGGGAAATTCTAAGGATCTTGGATTTAAATTTCTTTTTTTCTTTATGGGTCACAATCCTTTAATTGTACAGAAGTTATATTACTTGGCCTGGATTTGCCCCAGAATGGACACTCAGATGAATTCAACTCAGTTATTCCCTGGCCAAGAGATCTTTTGTTATTTATTATTTCATTTGGAAACTATGTTAGTGTTAATGATCTCACTTAATTTAGTGAGTGTTTAGTCTGGTGAATGTTGCCTCTAATCCTCCAACCAAACTCCAACAACAGTGAATAAAACACCATTCACATGTCCTCCCTATGAGCCAGGCATTCTTATAAGTGTTTTCCATTTATCAACTCATGACCTCTTTATTTCCTTGTGTTATTGGGGATTGAAGTCAGGGGCATTCTACCTCTGAGTTATACCCCCAGCCCTTTTTTATTTTTTGTTTTGAGACAGGGTCTCACTAGGTTGCTGAGACAGTCCTTGAACCTGCGATCCTCCTGTGTCAGCCTCCCGAGGACTGGGATTACAGGGGAGCTCCCCACACCCAGCTCATTACCCCTCTTTACAGAGGAGGAGATCAAAGCACAGGGCTCGACAGTCCTGCCTACGGTCAGGCAGACTCCAAAGCCTGTGCTCTTCTATCAGTACCCTCCTGCTGCTTCCCATCAATATACCATCTAATCATCAAATAGAACTGTACACAGTGACACAGACCCATTTCAATTGAATTGAATTTTTAAAAATGGCATTCAACAGGAAGCACAGTTTGAAATGCTATAAGGAACTGACAGAGCTGTCACTTGGTTCTCAATGAACAAAGTTGCTAATGACCTCATTTAAGTTTCCCTGTTTGAACAACTGATTAGAAATTAAGGTGCATTTATCACTGGTGATAAGGATCTTAAAACACACACTTAAGTCAAAGGTCATCAAGAAATCACTAGTTAGAGGGATCCTGTACAAATTCTTTTGTACTTAGGAGTTACATGAGAAGACAGAAGGCAAAGGACCTGGCACTTAACTTGGCACACAAGAGGGCCACAAAAATGCCACGTCCCAGGCCTTTCACTCCTTACCTGGATGGTGGGCTTATTTAGCTGTACCCTTTGGTGTAACTTAGCAAATAAGAAGATGTTAAAATCTATTAGCCTAAAACCTACACAAGTTCAAGAAACAATCTCTGTGTCAATAAACAAGAGCCTTCTTCCAGATTCCATATATTTTGCTCATCAGTACTGGATTTGGGGCAGCTATTAAGACTTTCATCCAGTTTTAGTTACTAGTGACTTTCCCTTTTCTACAATGTTTTTGCCAATTACGGCAGACCGGGAAATATATCATCTAGTAGCCTCTTCTTACATCAATATTTGATTGCTTTCCATGTAAAACATGCTATTAAGTTAATCAGAAATTGACTCTCACCACAAACACCTTTTAAATAGGTCACATTAAGATAAAAGTCCATGCTCTTTGCCTCTATGGAACTAGTATACCAATCCAGACATTAATGTCAGCATGTAGATTAAATGTTATTAAAGGCAATTTGTCACCTACACACACTTATCTCAATCTAATAATTAGCTAAAGGTCAGAGAGATAAACCTGTATATTTGAATCTTCATTTCCTATTCTAAAGGAAACTCAGAGCAGGCTGAAGGCTGTATGCAAATTTGGGTAATCTTCTTAAATAAACAAGCCAATTTGGAAAAATTCAACAGAATTAAATATTAGCAGGGGGCAGTGACCCAAGAAAAGAAGTCTGAGGAGCAGCAGGAAGGAGGTGCTGTACAGACCTTAGGTTCTGGGCAACACAGCTTTATGAATATTTTTCTTATCCTTCAGATACTTATACCCTTTCCAGATTGTTTTATTATAGTGAGTATGTGAAGTCTGTGTTTCTATCTGGATGCTGCAGCCTAGAACACATATGGAGGAAAGTTTCAAAAGGTACAAATTCAGGATGTCCCAACTGAAATAGTGCATGAAGCCTCTTCAGACCAGCTAGAAATAACCTCTTCTCCCGTGATGCCCTCTTCTTTCTCATCTAACTTCTCACTTGTTAGAATATAACTGTCTAGTTAAGTACAGGTATCAAACAAGATTAATCCTGGTAATTGTAGAATCCAGATAATTAAGGAAGTTCACACAGAAGAGCATGTGCTATTGGGAGGACATTCAGAAGTAGGAGAACAGCAGGCACAGGGAAGGAAGGGAAGTGGGGAACCATCCATGCCAATTCTGGTTCAGATAAGATACATTTGAACTCCCCTTACTGGAGTGTTTAAGGTTCACTCAACAAAAATATCTGTCCCTTTGTGCAATATACTGTAAATATAATGACAAACTAAACACAGACACTGCCCTCGTGAGCTGAAAGCCATTCTCCTGAGGAGTCTGACGAAAACAGACAATTCCATTAGAATATTTTAGCTGCCAACTTTGTGCAAGCCCCCAAAAGTAGATATTAAAGAGATTCTCTTGCCCTGTGTGGGGATGCAGGTGAGAGTGGGGGGAGGGGGAGCTTTCTTCAAGATACAACTTTACCATTCTGATTAGTTGACACTACATTCTATGAAATGACTTTCTAAAACAATATTGGTGTTGGTTTGGAAGGAGGTATAAGCCAGTGGCAGCAAGTTGGCAAAAGTACTGTCTAGAGGAATGAAGTCTTAGGTAGGCACCTAAGCAACAATGATGTCCTAGGCAGAGAGTATGTCTATTTGGTTGGCAAATACTAGCTATACAATAAATATTTTACTCCACAATCAAGTTGCATTAATATTTTCATTTTCTTTCTTTATCAGGGATGTCTCCAGATTTGGGTACCCTGTTCCAAAGATGACAAAAAAGTGGAAAAAAAAACCAGCATTGGTCAATTAGGGCTAATTAACTGATGTGTGCATGTATACTTCTAACTCCCTGAAACTCATCAAGATGTATGATTACAATACACCAAAAAAACAAAAACAAAACAAAAAAAAAAACACAGCATTGGAACTGAGGCAGTGGGATGCCCTGATAAGCAAAGTGGCTTTATTGGAGGAAGAGCTATGCTATGGTTATAATATGGCTTGTCTCCTCCAAAATTCATAGTGGAGTTCAATTCACATTGCATTTAATAACTTAATCTGACTACGATGTTTAAAGGTAGGGTCATTAGGATGGAGGCCCCCTGAGTGAATATTGATGGCATTGTAAGAACAAGGGAGAGGAACCAGAGGATACACATTTATACAGTTTGTCTCAGGCTATCTGAAGCCCTGTGCCACCTGGGGACTTTGCTACTAAGAAGGCCATCGCTAAATGCAGGCCCTCAACAGGGGACATCCAGAAATATGAACCAAAATAAACCTCTGTTCTTTAAAACATACCCAGTTTGTGATACTGTGTTATTAGCAACAAAAACAGACTAAGGTATAACAGAGCCAATAAAATCAGAGATCAAATTGCCCTACAAACCATGTGAAACCACGAAATAAAAATAAAATCAAGCTAGGTATTGTGAGGCACACCTGTAATCCTAGTACTTGGGAGGCTAAGCCAGGAGGATGGCAGGTTTAAGGACAGCCTCAGCAACTTAGTGAAACTCTCAGCACCCTAGTGGGACTCTATTTCAAAATAAAAAAAAAAAAGAGGATATGGAGTATAGCTTGGAGGTAAAATGTCCCTGGGTTCAACCCCCAGTACCTAAAACAAAAACAACACACAAAACAAAACATAACATCAACAACAAAACCCAAATCAACATCCAATGAACACTCATACACGCCCAGCATTATTCTAAAAGCTTGATTTTTATTAATTCACTTAAACTGTTTTGATGACTTACAAGGTAGCTGGTATGATTTAGGGCAGAAAGATGAAAAGTAAACTGAGAACTGTAGCAGAGTTACTGTGGGCCTGAAAGCCTCAGAGCCTGTATTCAATACAGTATATTTGACTACCAATTGTATTCCTACTATGAACATTACTGACCACCAATGGAAACAAACATAAATGGCATTGGCAAACAACATATAGTAGGAATAGGAAACACACCCACAAAACTATTTTTAAAATAAAATTTAAAATATTCTCTGTCCTACTGTAACTCACTAAGGCAGATTAGAGATAAATCTCATTTTAGATTAGCTTAGAATATACTGTGACTTATGTCAGATTTACTAAGTCTTACTTGGTATTTATAAGGAATCTGATTAGTTATAAAGTCACGATCTCTTTTGCAGAGATAAGTCACATAGAGAAGAGTCCTGAGCAGGAATCAACTTAAAGAGACATCAGCCTCGGGTCGGCTATAGTAAATTACCTTGATCAAGTCATTTCATCTGACGGCTCTTGGTCTCCTCATTCATAAAAATCAAGTGGTTGAAGTCTATCATTACATCCCTGGCATACTTTTTATTCCTACAAGGGTTTGATTTTATGAAATCCAGATGTTGATTCATTTTTAAAGAAGATTTATTGAGCTGCAATTAATTACACTGACTATGTTTTAATTCCTTTAACTGGTAACAGAACTCTTCAAAAAAAGAAAAACAGAGCTGGGCATGGTGGTGCACACCTGTAATCCCAGCACTTGGGAGGCTGAAACAGGAGAATCACAGGTTCTAGACCAGCCTCAGCAATTTAGTGAAGTCCTTCAGCAACTTGGTGACACCCTGCTTAAAAAACAGAATTAAAAAAAAAAAAAACAGGCATGGTGTTGTATGCCTGTCATCCCAGTACTTGGGAGGCTGAGACATGAGGATAACAAGTTCGAGGCCAGCCTTAGCAATTTAGTGAGACCTGTTTCAAAATAAAAAATAAAATCAGACTGGGGGTATAGTTCAGGAGTAGAATGCCCTTGGATTCAATCCTCAGTACCACCAAAAATAAATAAATAAATAAATAAATAAATAAATAAATAAATAAATAAATAAAGAAGAAAGTAAATAACAGAGTTGGGGGTGTAGTTCAGAGGTATAATGTCTCCAGGTTCAACTTTCAGAACCCTCCAACCCAAAAAAGGAAAGAAAAGAAAAATGAAGCATAAACTGTAAGAATTACAATGATTTTTTAAAAGATTATATTAATACACTTCATGGAAAGATTCTGAAAGTGGCTAAAAAGAAATCACACAAAATTATTTTCAGATATGCCAACTAAACTGGGGAAGTAATTTGCATTTCTTTTTTTTTTTTAACTTTTTATGTTCATTTATTGGTGCATTGTAAATTATAATTATACATTTTGATATATGTCAGGGTATGAACATCATACATGCACACATTGCACATTTAGCCCTCCCTCCAATCCCACCCTATTCCCTCCCCCTTCCCTCCCTTTCATGCTCCAGATAGTGGTTGAGTCTTATAGGTTTGTGTATGTACATCATGTGCTATAGTTTGTTTCCCTCCACTCCCCGCCCAACTCCCTCAGTTAGGTCACCTTC
>PVJS01036470.1:0-20438 GCA_004027185.1 Glis glis
ATATATACACATGATTATGTATTAAATATATTTATATATTTGGATATATATTTACATATATGCATGGTAATATATTATAGTATATTTATATATTTGGATATATGTTTTATATATGCATGATTATATATTAAATTATATTTGTATATTGGATATATCTATTTTATATATATGCATAATTACATATTAATGCATATTTATATATTTGGTTATATGTTTCATATTTGTGCATAATTATACATTAAATATATTTAATTATTTGTTTTTCTGCTTAGAATTCGTCTCTCTCATGATCCCAGTTTTCTTCTGTCAAATTTCTTACAGCTCAAATGTTGAAATGCTACTTACCAATTTTTTCATTTTATGAATCAAATTGAAAATACAATGGTTATGACTACATAGAACCATGGACTTATTTCAAATAAAAGAGATATCATTTAGAAATCTTTTTCTGGGGTTTGCTCAGATCCTTAAAGCAAGTCCATTCGAACACCTTATGTCTTAGTGGTCTTGCAATACACTTGCATTAATACTTGTGTAGAAATGATAAATGGAGTCACAGCTCATTCCTGACTTTCCAGAGTTAAAAAGCACAGTGCAAGTGCAAAATCTTAACTTCATGATCTACATATTTTTTAATAAACATATCTCGTTATCTTTAACCCTCCAGTGTCTTCTGTCATTTCTAAATTAAATAGAAACAAAACAGGTTTTTCCAAGGACACATATTGCCTCCAGAAAAATTTAGCTATCATGAGTCGAGGAGTTAGTTTTATGAACTATCGTCTGTAGAATTTCCATTTCCAAAGGTACATTACACAAATCTCCAAGGTTATAATCTCTCTAAGGCACATTAGTAAATATCTGCAAGGTTTCCATTTTCCTGACAGAAACAATTACAAATGCCATGCAAGAATAATTTCACACAGAGAGTTGAGGCAGCTATCAGAATTCTCTTAGGAAACGGTTGCAAATGTTTATGCTAGCATTATTTAGCTTTTCACTTTTCACTTAAAAAAATCAGGTTTCAGAATTCAGTGCATTTCTTTTGTTGTCAGCATAGTTCTAAAAAAGAGAACAAACATTAAAAAAAGGTGGAAGCAAGCTTATGTTCACTTTAAACCTATATGTTTTAAAACAAAATACTGCAGTCTGTTTTCACCAGGGAACTCTTATATTCCCTATTTCATTTCAGTAATGAAGAGCAGAGTTGCCATCTGGCCATTTCAAATGTATAGAGTTTGTGTTTCTATATATAAGTGACAGCATATGGAAAGGGAGGCTTGCAATTGAATACATGTTCCTAGAAATACTTAGAGAATTTATTCTTCTCAAAATGTGTACTATCTGCTCATCCCACACATTACTTCTAACTCCTGGAAGTATTAGGAAAACATGAAGTTATTTCTGCGTATCAAAAATTTTTACAAAACCTCTCAATAGTTCAAGAACACATGTCTGAATATCTCATTTATTTGGTGCTTTCTTTTAAAGATAAGTAAGCGTATATTTATCCTCTCCTGCCCCAAACCAACTGAAATTATATTAAAAATAAAAAATGTGTTAACATAGAAGTATAATACACATAATTGAAGAAAGCTTCCAACATATTTTTTAAAAGGTAGATATGTAAGATAAGGGTGGAAAGTGATTCAACAGGGGAAACTTATAAATAAAATATAAGAAAAGAGAAAATTGTGATGAGAGGAGAGACCATTCCCCCTGGGAAACCTAAAAAACTTTCAACTTTAGGACTGATGGGCAGAATAAGGCAAAAGCTGCTTCTAATTCAACACAAAGATGCCCATATACAGGTCAGATAACAGAGACTCATTCTTCAGAGAAGTTGTGGAGGGAGAGGATTTGAGAGTCGAAATGGTTGGATCTAGCCTATCACCTCTGATGTAGAACCCATATTCTTCCAAGTTTTTCAAGCAAACCACCTGTCTCAATAAATACATTTTTTAAAAATTATGGATAGAAGTCCTCTATCAGAGGAGTAGCTGGTAAAAAATTTCTCCCATTCTGTAGGCTGTCTCTTCAGACTCTTGACTGTTTGATTTCTGCAAAGAAGCTTTTTAATTTAATATCATCCTATTTATTGATTCTAATTTTTATTTTCTGAGCTTTGGGGGTCTTGTTGAGGAAGTCTTCACCAAGGCTTCTATGTTCAAGAGTTCGACCTAAACCCTCTTCTAGTGATTACAAAGTCTCTGGTCAAATTTCTAGGTCTTGTCCTTAATGGTTTGACTCTTGTGCAGAGCAATAAATTGGGGTCTAATTCCATTCTTCTACATATGGATATCTAGCTTTCCCAGCACCATTTGTTGAAAAGGCTGTCTTTTCTCTAATGCATGTTTTTGGCTCCTTTGTCAAAAATCAACTAGCTATAAGTATGAGGATTTATTTCTGTATCTTTTATTCCATTGGTCATACAAACATGCACACAGGTGTGTTTCCCTACATGTCCAAACACACTACCCACTCCTCCCCATACATGGCAGTGAGATTGATAGTGATACCTTCGACATGGGCGTAGAATAATTTGAACTGATTTTTTCATCAGTTGTTCTTCCTTTTCACCTCTCCACCTCCCTCTCCCTACTCTCCCTATCCCTTTCCACTATTCTATTGGCTTCTTTCCTTGATTATATGTACTCCCTTTCATTCTTCATAGCTGAGTAAAATTCCATTGTGTGTGTGTGTGTGTGTGTGTGTGTGTGTGTGTGTGTGTGACATTTTTGCAATCCATTCATCTGTTGAGGGACACCTAGATTAGTTCCATAATTTGGCTATTATGAAATACGCATGTATCACTATTGTATTCTGACTTCATTTCCTTTGGAAAGACACTCAGGAATGTTGCATCTGGGTCCCATGGTGGTTCCATTCATAGTCTTTTGAGGAACCTCCATACTGATCTCCATAGTGATTGTCCTAATTTTCAGTCCCATCAATTGTGTATAAGAGTCCCTATTTTCCCACATCCTCACCAGCATTTATTATTGTCTGTATTCTGGGCACCTCACTTGCATAGATTACTTCTACATACCATCTTAACACAAGGTTATTAATTATATTACAGTCTTAACAGAATGTTATGTAATTATATTTTTGGTAAATTTTGCAAAAATAATATATATTACTTACCATCTGATAAGATTACTTATGCTTTACAGTTGAATCTGTTGAATTGAGCTTATGTGTTTGGCAGCTATAGAATGTTCTGGGTACATCTAGATGAAGGAAATAGCTTGCAGTGCATTTGACATACAATGCCTTCTTCATGTAGATAAGTTTTTGTTTTCTTTTTTTTTTTTTGCGGTACCAGGGATTGAACTCAGGGGCGTTCCACCTCCACACTACACCCCCGGCCCTATTTTTTATACTTTATTTTGAAACCGGGTCTCACGAAGTTGCAGAGGGCCTCACTAGGTAAAGAGAGAGAGAGAGAGAGAGAGAGAGAGAGAGAGAGAGGGAGAGAGAGCTGAGGCTGGCTGCGAACCAGGATCCTCCGGTCTCCGCCTCCCAAAGTACTAGGATTACAAGCGTGCACCACCACGCCCGACGATAAGTTTTGTTAGCTAACTAAGTCAGAGTAGAAATGGATTCTAGGACGACTACTACTGCCAACAGACCAACTTATGAACAGAGCAGAGCAGTGTGTCCTATGGGATCAGACATTGGGTGCTTGAATGTAAGAAGGAAAGAGAAAAGGTTCAAAAGGTACAAAGGCAGGCAATAGTCTGTGGAAAATTCTTCCAAATCTTATAGATCAGAAAAAAACTTGATAAAACTTTCCTATATTTGATAATAACAATAATTACATATTAACAAGAACAAGTTTTGAATTTGAAAAAAGAATCTGTCATATTTAACAAAAATGTTTGCTATACCATTCAAGAAGAAAGACTAAACTGTCTAAGTCTTACTATATAAGATATTACAAAATCCTAGCTATATTAAAAATAATGAAAATATTACATATAATTCAAGGAAAAAATACCACGGAGGTAAGTGAGCAGTTAATTTTTAAAAAATTAAGTTCTGTGATTCTGTGTCCAGTATATTCACCTGTATATGCTACCTGCCCATTAGTTATGTAGCAGGTGTCTATGTTATCAGATGGACCATGGGAAAATTGCAGTGTATTTGTTCAAATAACCTTTATTCTACTTAATAATAACCCTAATGAACCTAAAAGGTCAGGAGTAGTGATACTGGTAATTTGGATGTGTCAAAGAGGGCCCATAAAGTGCTTCCTTTAAAAAAAAGTGAAAAGATAAAAGTTCTCAACTTGATATAACAAAACAGTATGCTGAGATTCTGAAAATCTACAGTAAGAACAAATCCATGAAATTGTCAACATGAGAAAATAATGTGATAATTTTTCTGTTGCCTGTGAAACTATAAAAGTTAGGATCACAATCTGCAATTAAGTGCTTAGTGAAGACAGAAAAGGCATTAAATGTATGCACATATAAATATATAAATTTATGCATCTATTTCATATATATATATATATGAAAATGCATAGCATATATAAAGTTTGGTACTATATCTGTGGTTTTAAGTATCTCTTGAGGGTTTTGGAATGTATTTCCCATGGATAAGGGGGGGACAGTCTCTGTATAATGTAATCTCCTCCCCTTCAAATAGCAAGTGATAGAATGACTACTAAAGCCCAGTCAGGTTGAATATATAGTCTGTATGATCAACCATTACACAACTACACATTTCACCATATTTGTGGACAAATCACTGTTTACTTCCTACACCATTGGTTTCTCTGATGTTATGCAGTAAAATTCAATCCAAATAAAATAATTGTTCATGTCTGTTATAGATCAGTGTGCTAGGTTTACAAAACTAGCGAAATGGACATATAAAAATATATAAAATCTAATCAATCCTTTTTTTCTAGGGTGCTGTCTTTCACCTGTTTTTTTCCCCACTGGCTCCTCCCTAGACTGGGTTATAATTTAGTTTGAATTGTGATTAGCTCTTCAATGGTGGTACACACGTTTAAGGCAAATTTGAGAGGGATGGAAAACCCAGTCTAGGGAGGAGCCAGTGGGAAAACAACAGGTGAAAGGGAGCACGCTGGACCAAGACAGGACAGTGAGGACTTAGAAGAAGGGTGGATTTGATATTAGCTGAAAGTGATGGATGATTACGAAATGTTTAAGTTACCATGAATGGTTTGGCCAATCATTGAAAGATTATGCCACCATTTAAGGCAGAAATATTGGAGGACAATCAAACACAAAAGATTAAATGGTCAGTTTAGTTTGGAATTTGTTAAATATGAAGTGATATTGAAATAATCTATTAGAAATGTTAATTATAAAATTAAATATGACTCTTGGACATAAATATAGTTTGGGGATTCTGTGTTTTGTGGGCAGGCTAACCTGTGATTTTAGACGAAGCCACTGAAACGGGATGTCAAAGAAGAGGTAGCAATTTCTGAGAACAGAGCCCATTCATATTATAAAACATAATGGAAACTTTAAGAATGAGAATCACCTGACATCACAGAAAAAGACTGATCCCAATACTGGGAGTGGTCAGTGTCTAATACGAAACAGAAATCAAGAAAAATCACCAAGAGGGTACATTAGTGGAATCTGTTTCGGAGGCCAATACTGTTCACTGCTAGACTATTGAGTAAAGGGTAAGGGCATTTACAAGTCAATAAGTGAAAGAATTGAAGGTTTAGTCTCTAAATTCAAGATGCTTACTTGAAGAGAGAGGAGGGAACAGTAGGGTAGTAAATATGCATACCTAACAAGAATGCAATCAGTACTATTTACTTTCCAGTTCCAGCCGCATTCACCATATGTATAGTTACATATAGTGTGAATAAATTAGCTCACAGAGAAACATGCACTTGGAAAGCTGAGCAGGCACACACGTATACACACACACACGCACATACACACAACATCCCTGCTATATTTTATTTATTTATTTATCTATTATTTATTTATTCATTCATTCATTTATTTTACTGCTCTTTAATTTAATTGACTTATTTATTTGGACACCATCCACAAAGATCTAACATTTTCAAATTAAATTCATTTCTAGTAAGTCTATAAGCAGTTTCTCATTCTCATTTATTTACTTAACAAATTTGTCTTATTTGCTTATTATAAATCAGACCATAGATTGTCTAAATTGTTGGAACAATTATTTTAGCAAATTTTTCTTTGCATTCTGCTGTTTAAACAAAAGAGTGCTAAGCTCAATTTGGATAATGCGAGGTCTTCGATTTGAAAAAATAGATAAAAGAAAAAGCCTGAAATAATAAATCTGTGGCAAATTTTAAAACATCATCTTAAAAAGATTTTTCTATCTGTGTTTTACTGGAAAGTTTTTCAGAAACAGTGGATATATCAACTCAGGTTATATTTTTTCCCTCTGATTTTTGCCTGAGAACTTAAAGTGCAACTTTTTCATTTCAGTCTTGGTCTTGTGCCCAGATGTTAACTTCTAAAAGTTAAGCAAATCAATATATCTTACTTCTATTGTATAACTTGGGGTCATCAAGAGAGAAATAACTTAGGTAAGAGCTACCTCTGTCCCATGGGGAACAATTTTTATTTTTTACTTATACTTCTAAATTTTCAATGTTCCATGTATTTTGTATTGAATGTACTATAACAGATTTTCAAAGATGGATATTACTAGATTTCTTTACTTTTTTTTTTTTGCAGTACTGGGGATTGAACCCAGGGGCGTTCTACCTCTGCGCTACACCCCCGGCCCTATTTTTTTATACTTTATTTTGAAACCGGGTCTCACGAAGTTGCTGAGGGCCTCACTAGGTAGGGAGAGAGAGAGAGACAGGGAGAGAGAGAGAGAGAGAGAGAGAGCTGAGGCTGGCCGCGAACCCGGATCCTCTGGTCTCCGCCTCCCAAAGTACTGGGATTACAAGCGTGCGCCACCACGCCCGGCTCTTTACATGGTTTAATGACGTTTTCCCCATTAGAAATTACAATTGGCCAGTTTTATATTTCTCCTTGCTCCTTTTCTCTTCATTTCCCCTCAAAAGTGTTTTGACCTTGAGTTCACTTTTCAAGATACGTTTGCCACAGATTCACAGCACACCAAAAATAAAATAAAATAAATACATTTTTACTAGCAAACTCTTTGTCACAATTGAATTTCATATTCTATCAAGGGTTAAATAATAAATAAGATTTCAACATTCGTAGTAGGGAGGATAATAGTTTTATCTTCCAGGGGTCTCCCGCAGAACACGTGTAAGCGAATGCATTTGTAATATGGAGTGAAACTTCATCTGTGTTCTGCAGAGCCGCATCTTGGTTTCAGATGATTGCACTGTGGGATGTGAGAAGGAATTTTGAAATGAGCAGCCTGTTTCCTGCAGATAAGTTTATGGGTCCTTTTTATCATCCTGAAAAGAAGTTAAAATAATAGCTACTGTATACACAGAATGCAAAATTTCATATCCACTCTTGAGGCCAATGTCTTTTCATTCCTGGTTCAGCATTATAACCTTGTACCGTTTAAATCTGGGCTACATTAAGGCCAGGCACATTTCTTGAAATGCTTTAAAACTGATTTATAATTGGCAGCGTGTTTTCGATTATTTTCACGAATCTGGCATATGCATACTAATACCTAATACCTAATAGTTAGTGTCAACATAGAGCTCTACAGAGCTGCCAAAATAATGAAGGCCAAAATTTTATTTTTGAGAAGGTTCACAAAATATTTTCATGTCGAAGAGTATTCCTGCGTGAAATAGCAATGCTATGTAATTCCTTTTTAACAATATGGAAGTGTGTGTGTGTCAGAGATCCCAGAATTCACAGTCAGCTATCAGATCTTCCCTTAGGCATATCCTGAGTTGAATTTCCTTCTTAAAAGACAGGGTAAAAGTGAAATTCCTGGAGCAGGGGATTGCATTGGTATGGCAGTCTCCTTGACCCTGGCACTGCATGATTAGTTTTTCATTTAAATTTCTTTCTGCCTATTACCATTGCTGAATGCCTGCTTAAATGTCAGATCTTTGTGATTCCGACTTCCAGACTGAAATCCGGGCCCACCATAACCATCATCCAGCCCTTAATTTCTAGGTGAGAAAATAGCATGCTGGAATTATTTCTGTTCCCTTGCTATTTGTTCTCCTGGGCCTCCTGGACCTCCAAGATTTAAATCTTCTGTACCCTGAGAGCTCAGACATTTTAACCAGTTATCTTTCTTTGAATGTACAAAAAAAATAGAGTCTTCTGTTTGGCAGCAGTCATTCCAAACAAATTCAGAGATTTCTACACAACATTCCTAGATGATAGTTATATCCTATCTACTTCAGCATATCTAGTGATTAGAAGTTCATTATGTTTAAAGGTGATTCACTTCTATTTTGAAGAGTGTTTTATTACAACAAATGCAATGGTTGGATTAGTCATAGCTTGAATATTTTCATCCATTGCAGCTTTTGCGTGAATGCTAACATTGGATGCACATGAAATGCGTCCGTGGTTGGATTCTTTTTACATGTAATGTTTTGGAAACCTCAACACAGGCTAGATTTTAAGGATGGTAAGCAAATATATGAAAGGGGAAAAGAGTAGTCATTGAAAGGAGTTGACTGAGGTAACCATAGTAACAGGGCCTGCTGGTCAAAGTACATGGAGCTAGCTACAGCATGGGACCTTAGTTGAACTCTCCAGACCTAGCCTCCCAGCATTTCTCATTCATCCATGAAAAGAGAGAGCTGTAGGACGAAACTAAAATACCTATGTCACCAGGGACCCATGCAATTATGATAGTGTATTGCTCAATGAATAGGTTTGAAAAGGGATATTTTGTCCTGAACTGGCCAGAAAGAACATAGACTTTGATGTGAAGGGCAGTAGAGTACCAGTACATGGGCAGCTCAAGGGTAATATCTGCCATGTTGCTTATTAGTTTTTTACTCTTTAATTAAAATGGCAGGGCTGCACAGTCAGATCTATCTATAATGTCAGTGGCTGAGACACGTCCTTCTGTCCTTGCTTCTGATGGGTAACTAAGGAGTAGAGCAGCTAGCCCAGTTGCCTGATACAGATAACATTGGTGTGCAGTTATGAGCAGGGAGAATAAAATAAAACAACCAGCATGAGCAGTAGCCAGACTAAGGGAGAGAACTACCTATGTAAATTTTTATCTGCCATACTGGCAACAATTTTTGAAATCAAAGTGAAACAAATGAAAGGAGAAGAGCTGAGATCCTACCTCAGAGAGATATATACCCAGAAGACTTATATACTAATTGCATGCCTACACACACATACACTTACACACACACACACACACACACACATATATACATATGCATACACAGACACACACACATATCTTTTATACCAAGTCATTCCTTTGCTCAAAATCCTGCAGCAACTTCCCATCTCCCTCTGAGTCAAAGTCAAAGTTACTATGCCACTTTGCATGAGCTGATACTAATTTACCTCTTTGTCTTTATTCCTTTCTGCTCTTTCCTCACTCACTCTCGCCCAATCGTAGCCTTCATGTATTTTACCAAATACTCCCTTTTCAATAAAACCTACCCTGATTCCTTTCTTTAAAACTGCAACCCCTCTAAATGCAGCTCTCCTAATCCTCCTCTAGGTTACAAAGTCCATAAAGAAAGGAATCTTTGTCTATTTTGTTTATTAATATTTCAATACTGAGAACTTTTTGTATTTCAGAGTTGGGTCTCAATACGCAATTGACAACACTCCTTTGCTAATGAAAATTATATTCTTAGGTTCACATTTGTGAATATTGTAACCCAAATAAATTGATCTCAACAACTTATAGTCATATGTTAGAGAGAGGAAAAAAATTTTTTCTTCTTTCTAAAATTAATGACTCTGTATAGAAATCAGAAAAAGTGAGCAAAATAGCTGTATTGAATAATAGTATCTTAAAAGATTTCTTTTTTGCATTACAGCATGAATATTTTAAGTAATAAATTGGTCCTTAGGATAAAAAAAGAAAAACAAGGCAAAGTTTGGGGATGTATAAATACTGGCTTCACTTGTGCTAGAATAAATTGGTTAACATGCTGACTACATCTTTGTTATAGTTGGATATAAAATGTCCCCTAAAGAGCTCATTTATTAATGTTTAGAGCTGATGTAATTGAGTCATGAGGGTTGTAATCCCAGCAGTGGATAAATCCAGTGTAATGGATTTATCTGGGTGGAGACCCAAGCCAGAAGGGTGTGGCTGGAGAAGGGGTCCCTCAGGGTGCAACCTTGAGGATTATAGAAATGTTTCCTCCTCCCCCTGCTTGCACTCTCTTGCTTCCTTGAGCACAGCCATGTGCTCTCCCTCACTCTGCTTCCTGCCGCCATGCCCTGAGATCCGTGATCCCCAGCCTCACATGGTCTGAACCCGAAACTATAAGAAAATAAATCTTCTTTCCTCTAAGTTACATGGTCAATCTTTTAGATTATAGCTGCGAGATTATAGTTGTTGACTGGAACAATCTTATTTCATATTTCTTTCAATTATGGAAACTAACATATGGAGAAGAAAAAAGAAAATCTGTCCAAGGAAAATAATAAGAAATAATGAGTAACTAAGGTAGCAAAAAAGATACCACTTAGACTATACATGCCACAGGTTACAATGATTCTTTAGTGAATGAAAATCTGTGTGTTCTTCTCAAAAATTTTTGAACTTAAAATTTTTGAACTTAAATGTTAAATTGTTAAAAAAATAAAATAAACCGAGTAGAAGCAATTTACATCATCCTTTAATTTTTTTATTATTTTATGGAAAGTGGGCAGATGTATAATGACTAGCTAAGAAAAGGTTGGGTCTGACCTGAAGAAGCCTGAGACAGATACGAGATAAAAATACTGCAATGATTCTGACTCTTGTAGTCAGTTGGTTTATGTCAGCATCGAGTTGAAATCTTCATGCACAGTTGATTGATAAGATGTAGGATGAAATGAGAGATAAGGTACAGTCTTAGAGTAGTGCTAAAAATAAGAAAAATTATAGACAATCATAATTTCAAGTTTTTTATGGGCCCTTTTGTATATTGGCCCTGTGACTAAGAGGCAGGCAAATTCCAAATAAATTGTCACGGTCGAATGTGTGCAGGATACAATGAAGACATTATGCCAGAAGTAAGAATATATAAAAGGGTCAATGGATTGATAGTGGCAAACTCATATATTCAAGTATTTTACTTAGTAGAGAAAGCACTATGCTGAAGAAAGAAATTTGGTCATTATTTTCACGTTGGTTTTACAAAATAATAGTGAAGGCTTACTCTTTGCCTACTTGCTCACACCTAAAACACACACACACACACACACACACACACACACACACACAAATGTTTTTATACACAGACACGCAGAAACACTCTTCTGATGTTAATGCAGTCACAATATATTCACTGGGTTGCCCATCAGTGCTGAGAAGCGTAAGGAGACGCTGCAGCTTGAGGATCCCTCCTCACTGCATGTAAAGCAGGATGCAGATGTCTGAGACCACATAAACTATTATCCCAGACAACACAGAGGGCAATCCTGGAGGATGTAGTGTCTTAAAGAAATAAGTGATTGCTAATAAAGAATTTCTGAGTAACAAATAGCTCTGTGGCCTTTTAGCCAAATGCTTTCTCTCTAGGGATAAATCAGACCCCAGAGAGATACAGGTGAAGTATCACATTTGGGGAAAATGCATTAAAACAGTCCTCTGTTCATGTTGCCCTAAACTGCTGTCAAGACAGCCAGGACTTTCAGAGCTACAAGGGAGGACTTGGTATTTTAAGACGCCTATGGATCAAGGGTCAAAGGGAAGACAGTATATATTTATCTCAAGGTGCTTTATCTGCTTGAAAATAGACTCACTTGGTAATTCACAGCAGTGTTTAAAAGGGTAGTTTTAAAAAATTAATTATCTAGAGGTGCTTGTTGTTGAGATAACATAATGGGTTTTGATTAAACTTTCCAGGGGCATTAGCAGGAAGTCTCCAAAGTGCTGGTATGTCAAAGATGACTTCAGCAGAGACTGGCTAGTTATTTATCAAATGGCTACTCCTTTCTAGATAGGTAGAACAGTGTGCCTGAGCTTTAGTTAACAGAATAAAAACAGAAGTAGTGTTGGCCACTTCCATTTTTTTTTTTTTTGGTACTGGGGATTGAACACAGGGGCATTCTACCTCTAAGCTGCACCCCCTGCCCTTTTGATTTTTTATTTTGAAACAGGGTCTCACCAGGTTGCTGAGGCTGTCCTTGAAACTGTGATCCTCCTATCTCAGCCTCCCCAGTACTGGGATTACAGATCTGTGCCACCACACCTGACTGCCACTTCCAACTTTGATCCATGAAAATCTCTCATGTGACACCTCCACTCTTCCTGCCCTGTCCCCCTCCCAGAAACAGAACAGCCAGCAGAAAGCACTGACATTTAGGACATGACAGAGCCAGAGGTCGGGAGGAGCCAGGTGGCCTGAAGCATCGCATGGAAGATCACGTCCCAGATGGACTTTTATGTGAACTAAAAGCTAGTTTCTAAAACAGTAAGTCTGTGGAATTTTAGGCTTGTTCAGGTATTTTGGTAGAAGACATGAATTCCTCAATGCCATATCTTGGGAATCCGGTGAATTCTAGAAGTCTCTTTCTTTGTTTTTTTGTTTTTTGTTTTTGCAGTACCGGGGATGGAACCCAGGGGCGCTCTACCTCCGCACTACACCCCCGGCCCTATTTTTTATACTTTATTTTGAAACTGGGTCTCACGAAGTTGCGGAGGGCCTCACTAAGTAGAGAGAGAGAGAGAGAGAGAGAGACAGAGAGAGAGAGAGAGAGAGAGAGCTGAGGCTGGCCGCAAACCTGGATCCTCCGGTTTCTGCCTCCCAAAGTACTGGGATTACAAGAGTGCGCCACCTCGCCCGGCCCTGCACACCTTAAACCTTGTGGTTTTCACTCATTAGTTTCAAATGTCATACATACTTTGATCATGGTTTTGTATCATTGAATTTTAAAGTTTTCTTTGCATTATATATGTGGCCCCAGGGTGATTTTCCTATTTGTCTGTCAGGTGACTTGGGATTGTATTTTGTATCTTAGCCTCTGTTTATTACTAAGGTCCATCAGACCACTGCTGGCCATCCCCTGAATGAGGAACTCTGAACTCTGGGTTTATGAGGTGGCTTATTTCAAAATGAACGCCTATGATACAGGCAATGTTATGGGACTTTCTCCCCAATACAAAACACGGAGCATCCTAATTTAGGTTAATATTTCCTTCTCTACTCAGTAAGAGAATGTTAATGCTTATTTCTATTGTTTTACTATGTGATTTTTATTTTTCTTATTCTACTAGGGAGTAAAATTTACTAATCTTTAAACAGGGATGACTAATTGATTAATTTAATAATTTGCAAAGGTACATACACATTTAGAAACTTAAAAATGTGTAAGTGTATTACTCATGTTTACAAAATTGAGAATTCATTAATTTATATATTTTTAATTTCAAAACTTTGTAATATACAGATTTTTTCATTTGTGTGTGTATGTGGTACTGGGAGTTGAACCCAGGGGTGCTCTACCTCTGAGCCCTATATTATTTTTTTAGTGAAACAGGGCCTCACTAAATTGCGAAGGGCTTCTCTAAATTGGTGAGGCTGACCTCAAACATGCAATCCTCCTGTCTCAGCCTCCCAAATACTGTGATTAAAGACACGTGCCACCATTCCTGGATCTAACGTACAAATTTTAAATTTACAAAATTACGCTTTTACTAAAATGCTAAGTTACAAGTTTACTAATCTTCAAACAGAAATGAGTAGTACGTGAACCAAAGCTGTTGGCCCTTATAGCCAATACGCAAAAATTTCATTCCATTCCCTTCACTTCTGGACTTATTTATTTATTGCGTTCCTTCTCTATAGCTAACTATTACAATAAGCAACCCACATTCTGGTTCATACATGCGCTGATCTGGCGTCTGTCAGTATCAGTGAAATACTCTCTTGACTGCTCATCTCAGCAGTTCTGTCCCGCCATCACAGCACCTGGTACTTTGTTTTTGCCACTGATTTTATGGAAAGTGAGTATATAATGTTTGTGTTAAGTAGACCATTATTTATCAGAAGGTAGAAACAAAACTTTTGAATAAGTGTCATTCAAGTATTTTACTATCTTGGGTAGGAATTTTTTATAATATAAAATGGATTTACTATACACAAGAGACGTTTCCTCCATCTCTTATGGTGCAGAAAACTATGTGTGCTGGTTTACAGAAGAACATATTGAGAGCAGAGAAAAAGCTGTTCATCGTTATCCTGTTAAAATGATTCCTTTCCTCATTATGGCTTATTTTTAAATTTTATATTAATAATCTTTGAGCTATCTTAGAACTCTGGAAGTTGCCAAACAAACAAGAATGATAACAACAGCCCAAAAAATGACACTAGAGCAAATACTCCTATTTCTTGGAAATTCGCATTTTCCGTAGTGGAATTCAAGGGACTGCGGCTCTGTGGACATTGGTCGCTTGTGTCAGCTTTGCATTTGCACATGCATTCAACATTCGTTACCTGAATTAAAATATGGTATTCCAAGTCCTAGTTTTTAACATTGTACCAGACCCTTCAGTAAGTGAATTAAATGAAAGCTTTGCAGTGCGTATTTGATATACATAATGCTAAAAGAGGGCATCCTTCCTTTTAACTATCTTGCACTCCTTTATGAACCTGAATTGTGAGTTGCAGTGATTCACCACAGAGTGTGTTCTATAGATTATAACCCAATTGATGGCTATTGAAGAACAAGGTGCAGAGTGTGTTCAATAGATTATATCCCAATTGACGGTTATTGAAGAGCAAGGTGCATCTTTTCTATTTACTAGATCTTACATTTCTGTGAAACACAGTCTGTAAGGGAAAGAATTATCCTGAATTATTTTTATTTTAATTTAGTAACTGAATACCTAAAAATCACCACCATGGTTTTTAGAGCACATAATGTGTTTTTTTTCTTTCCTGCTTCCATGGATTAAACTATTCTCTCCCATTACTATAAATATTCTCTGAAAGTTCCCAAATTCTTGAGGCAGCAATCTTAAAGAGATTTGTTGAACTTATTGAAAGTATCTTATATTTTCATCTTAGACTCTGGGGAGACAGGGGTACATTTTTCTAGACACATACTGGTTTAATAATACAATTTGAGATTTATTGAAAACAGCATTAATAACAGAAGCTTACTATAGAAGTTAGTGTATGGGAAAAGTGTCAGCAAGTATATCTCAGAAATAAAGTTGTTTATATTTTCATTTGATAAGGATCTTTTAATAAGTGGCTGAAATGGCCATGACAAAAATTATTAAATGAGCAGTAAATGTAAAGACTTTCTGTTTTGTCATTATAAATGGGAATCTCATTTATACTTGTGAAACATCCTTTCAAAAAGATAAGAGGCGACGGGTGTGGCGGTGCACGCCAGTAATCCCAGTACTTGGGAGGTTTCTTTAAATATAGCAAGTTAGCATTTGTCTTCTCTCTTTCTTCCCAACATGCACATTAAATCTTAAATGTAGAGATTAGCTGGATGTGGTGGCATAAACCTGTAATCCCAGTACTTGGGAGGCTGAGACAGAAGGATCACAAGTTCAAGGCCAGACTCAGCAATTTAGCAAGCTCCTCTGCAATTTAGTGAGACCCTGTTTCAAAATAAAAAGTAAAATACAGCTGGGGGCATAGCTCAGAGGTAGAGCGTCCCTGGCTTCAATCCCAAGGACTATAAAATAAATAAACAAATGAAGAGAGTAATCACTGTAGATTTCTCAACCACTTTATCTTAAAGGGTTCCCACTTGATAGTCCTTTACACTGCCCCTTTTTCTTTCATAGAATTAACAGAACGTGTAAGCATATGTTCATTTGTATGTTCCTGCATTTAAGTTATGTTTTTTTTTAAATGTAAGCTCATGCAAACTTGTAGCGTCTAAATGCAGTGTCTACATATGCTTATAGAATTCACCACACCACACACGCTGACAAATACAAACAAGTATACCAGAGTCCAATATTTTAAGCTTTTCAAAGCTTTAGTTTCATCCTTTGTTTGTATTATATATCTTTTAAAACTGGGTCTACATGCATTGGTAAGTAGAATAACTAAATATGCCAATTCACAATCTAAACCACAAAATGGCACTAACGGTAGTTTTTAAGCAACTAATAACGATGGTATTTTAACAATCAACTGGAAATACTAGCCCAGATGCATCAGGACCACCTGGGAATTTGTTAAAAATGCAACTACTTGGACTCGACTCAAGACGTATTGAATCACTGTCTCAAGGGTGAAGCACTAGAAATGTGCACTTTAAGCTCTTTGAGTGATCCTTAGGAACATTAAAGTCAAGAAACACTGTTCTAAAAAAATAAAGTTTTTATGAACCTAGTTATTCATGTGCATTTATTAATTAAACCATGCCTGAAATACCAAGTCATGGCCTATAAGTTTCAGATTGTACCATGGGAGATAAGTTTTCAATAAATTAAAGCACGGGAGCATTTTATTATCTAGCCCCTATCCATACCAAAATGAATGGGGGAACCAATAAAATGTAAGTATGAGTAATGTAATTATTTTGTCTAATTTCTTCATGTTGCCAGTTGATAGCATCTTTATCATCTCTATGTGAGCTCTATCCTGTAGCTGAACTTTCATTTTTTTCTTCTAGTAGTTATTCAGATGATTAAATCATGAGTTTGAATAATGCTTTCTCGGAATAATCCTATTGCTGAGAGCTATTGATAATCATGCCTCATTTGATGATTTTAGTTGTTCTTGTTAATTATTTGGTATCATGTATTGGAAATTAGAAAGCGACATGGGCATTTGATGTTAGAAATGCAGCACTAATAATTCTTCAGTTTAATGACACTATGCTCTCAATGAGCTTCTAGAAAAGTCAAAGGACAATTTCTGTATTAAATGTTTATAAAAACTGAAGTTTTCTCCAATGAATTTTTTTATTTTATAAGATTAATAAATTTACTATGTTTTCTCATCAGAAAAAAATGTGAGCAAAAACTTGTAACACCAGCTCTCTGTTAAGTGTGTGTGTGTGTGTGTGTGTGTGTGTGTGTGTCCAGATCATTTTTTTCATTGCTCTCAATTACAGAAATAATATTAAAATGCTTCATCAAGTGCCAAAAAAGAAATGGTGAGAAACCAATCACAGAATTGATTTTGTGAAATTAAAATAGTAAATATGAAGAAGTATATAATGGAATTATTAAAAATATTTTTTCAAAGGAAAGGGAATAAATCTAAATAATCACCTGTTCTATAAAAATAAAACATAGTCTTTGTCATCAATCTGTCAAATTTTATTCGTAAAGTTCACTATTTAATATAAATTGCAGTATGATTGTACATTAGTGTGAGGATTTTGAATTTCATCGACAGAATTTTAATAGGTTTATAGAAATCATTAAGTACCTAACCAAAACATTCCTATTTCAATTGCTTTCTGTCTTTTATCTCTCAACCCTACTCTGTGCTTCAAGCTCCAATGCAAGAAAATATATCATCATAATTAGAGAAATGGGTTTCGCTGATGATACACCAGAGAATCATTTGAAATATTAATTAATGAAAAAATTTTAAAAACATAAATTTGAAAAATACATAGAAGCATTCTCAATTAGGAAGGTGTTCATTGTCTTCCTAAATACCTTTTTAACATCTATTGCAAAAGTGAACTATGAAACAAGCCAAATACTATAATTTTATCTTAAGTATATATTGTATATATATTTTGATTATTCAAATGCTTTAGTAAAATGATTCAATTAAGTACTAATGTCTCCTTTGTATCAATGAGCATATAATTATATCTACAGAAGCATTCTATAAGACTAAAGTACATTTTCTAAGCCTGAGTTCAGAATCCATCATTGATGAGGTTGTATATTTTCATGATATTTATAAAATGAAGAAATTAATTAGTGATTATGATAAATGATATTTGAGATTGACACAGGGATTCATTCAGAAATAATTTCCCAAATGGTTATCTAACGTGCATGAATTTCATATATTTTTGTAACTGTATATAATACTACCATTTTATTGCAAAATAAAATCTTATGTGAGTTCTCCAGGTTTCCATGCCTTAAATACACTTAATATATATTATCATTGCATTTCTGTATTTATAATCATATAGCTTCCTTTCATTTCCTTTTTTACTAATGAAGAATTAATTATAGGGAAAAAAGATTTCATTGTGGTGTATTTGTACATGAATAGAACATGCCTTCTGTAGCTTTTGAAAGAATATATGAAATTCAGGCATTTTCATGTCTGCATGGATAACTGAAAGTTCATAAATGTAGTAACAACATCTAAAAATAATTGAAATTCTCTAAAAGACAATCATGGAGTATATTATCATTACTTATATCTGTATAAATATACATATATATAAAACATAAATGCTACGAATTTTACCTAAAATATACACCAAGAAAAAGGAGTACCACAATAGAATCAAGATATAGTTTTTGTATATAGAGTAGAACTAAAGAAGCAGCAAATATTTAAATTCAGAGTACTGCTAATCATTCATCTTTAATAATGATAAAATCTGAATTTGGTGTCAGAATTAACTTCTGATTTTTATGTATATTTTTATTACACTTTAAACGTTAAATTCTGTCTCACTGCCAATATTTTAATGTCTACCTTCCTATGTTGGGTAAGAACCTGTGAGATGAAAATATAGAGATTTGAAGAAAAATTCCTGACTCTCACGTTATTCCTTAAGTCTCATTATCATTCTATAATTATAAGATTCTTCTCATAGATTTATTTACTTTACCTTTCGTGTTCTGAAAAACTACTTAATAAGGCCATGCAACATCTGTAAGGCTTAATGTACCAAGAATAAATAACATAGAAGCAACTATCAACATGTTGTGCAGAAATTTAATATCTTATTTGTGGATCCATTTGTAAACTCCTTCAATTGCAACCATCATTAGACATTATATTAAAAATTTAAGCTATTAAATTACCAGATAGATTGGCCAATATACTTAGCATCAGTGACTTAAAATGCTCTACAGTAATATACCACTAGAATTCTCAAGAAGAATAGTTTATTATCTGGTGCATTTTATCAAATAAATACCTTAAGAATAACATTTTAAATATCATTCCCTATAAAGAAGTAAAACATGTTCTCTAAAACTCTAATTTTTTACCCAGGGGTCTTTGAATGCAAATTGATTTCCAAATCACATAGTACTTATGTAACATATAACTATAAAAATATAAATCCTACACATACCTACCATTTACAAGTGTGCTGTATAAAATAAACTAAAAGGCATTTACAAGTCACAATGATAGACAAATAACAAAAGGAGGAGAGTTAAAATATATACTGTAGGGGCTCCTTGTGCGCCGGGTACCGGACCGCCCGCGCGCGCCCCACCCCGGAAGTCCCCGGCCACCTCGCCGGGCCCCTTGTGCGCCGGGTACCGGACCGCCAGCGCGCGCCTCACCCCGGCAGCCACCCGCGCCACCTCGCCGGGCCGCTTGTGCGCCGGGTACCGGACCACCCACGCGCACGCCATCCCAGAAGCCCCCGCACCACCTCGCCGGGACCCTTGTGCACCAGGTACCAGACCCCGGCCTCTCCGCGCGTCACCTTGATATCTTCTGGGTCTGCCCCGGGCCTCGGATCCCCCCACACCGTGTCACCTCGGCAGACTCTGCACCCGCACCAGGCTTCCGCGCCACCTTGGCAGCGTCAGCATCACCTCGGCGGCCTCTGCGCCCACCCCAAGCCTTGGCCTCACCTTGGCAGCCTCTGCTCCAGGCCTCGGCGTAACCCTGACAGCCTCTGCGCCACCTCGGCGGCCTGTGCCAGGAGCCTCTGTGCTACGCTTTAGAGCCTGGATACCCTCCAGCGCCACCACCCAAGACCCACGCCACTCTGGGTTGTCACTGAAACAGGACACACCCCGGCGCGGACACCTGATATCTAGGAGCACACGCTCCCCCCTGGGACCCACACGCGATCCTCGGTGCCACGCCACAGAACCTGTGCACCATTACGCACCCCTACTCGATACCTGGAGCCCGCACCCCCCACGGGCCCATTGTAATCCTCAGCACAGCGCATCAGAGCCCAGGCACCCTCCAACGACATTGCCCGAGTCCCGGAACACATGGGCATCCCTAGGGGCCCGGGTGACCCCCAGCACCTGTGCCTAGGAAACAGGGCACCTTCCGGTACCATCACCCGTGCATCAGTACTCGCACCCAATACCGCGCCTCGAAGTGCTCCTCACGTGACAACACCTGAGCTCCGGACCCTGCGTACCCCTCCACACACAGTACCACGCCCCAGCCAACCAGACGAGAGGGA
>PVJS01036471.1:0-20418 GCA_004027185.1 Glis glis
CGCAAAAAAAAAAAAAAAAAAGCCTTTCAGCATGATGCCTGGTTCTGAATGAGTTATCATAGCAGTCCTGAGTTATCATAGTCTTGTCTGAGTGCTTGTGCATTCCTCCCAACCTGGAACACTGAACTCTGACCTTGACTCTACCTTTAGTTTATATTGCATCTCTCTATCTAAATTTCTGGCCTTGACCTCTAGCTGGCTTTCTGCTCCAGCCCTACTGCTCATCAGCTCTACCCAACTCTTGGCTCCAGTTTTTGATCCTTTCTCACCAGCCCAGACTGGTTTGAACCAGTTCAGTGTAGACAGCCCTCAGATCCCTAAAGACTAGAATGGGTTCATATCTACTTTGTGGGTTTGCCATGACGAATCTTCATTGCTGCCTCCCCCCAGACAACCATGTTCATTTGGAAGCCAAAAGCCATAGGGTCATTTTATACTCTTTCTGAAAACCCATATCCCATCAGTCATTGAATTCTGGGGCAATATCCAGAATCTGAGTGCCTCTTGCCATGTCCATTGTTACTGTGTGACCCAGTATCTGCTGGATGGTGGCATGACTCTCCTAACTGTTGTCCCTGTTACCGCCTTGGCCACCTGCAGTTCATTCTCAATACAGCAGCAACAGTGATCTGTTTATCATACTGAATGGGAAAAACTGAATTTCCTCTAAAATCAGGAACGAGACAAGGATGCTCACTATCACCACTCCTACTCAACATAGTTCTTGAAATTAAATAATGTTACTTCTTTCCCTGTTTGTATCCCTTTAATTTCCTTCTCTTGCCTAATTGCTCTGGCTAAGATTTCAAGAACATGGGAGAATCTTAGCCAGAACAATTAGGCAAGAGAAGGAAATTAGAGGGATACAAATAGGGAAAAAAAAAGTGAAATTATCTGTTTGCAGATGACATTAGCCTATACTTAAAAGATCCCAAAAATTCAACTAGAAGACTTCTAGAGCTGACACACAAATTCAGCAAAGTAGCCAGATACAAAATCAACTTAGAAAAATGAATAGCCTTTCTATACGCCAACCATGAATCCATGAAAAAGAAATCCAGAAATCAATTCCAGTCACAATAGCCAAAAAACAAACAAAAAACCCTAGGAATAAATCTAACCAAGGAGGTAAAAAAAAAAAACTACAATGAAAATTATAGAACACTGAAGAAAGAAATTAAAGAAAACCTTAGAAGACGGGAAGACCTCCCATGTTCTTGGATAGAATGTCAGAATAAATATTATCAAAATGGCCATACTACCAAAAGCAATGTACAGATTCAATGCAATACCTATCAAAATACCAATGTCATTCTTCACAGAGTTAGAAAAAAAAGTTCTGGAAGAACAAAAGATCCAGAATAATCAAAGCAATTCTGAGCAATAAAAACCATGCTGGAGGCATCATAATACCTGATTTCAAATTATACTACAGAGATGTAGGTAACAAAAACAGCATGGTGTTGGCATGAAAAGACACATAGACCAGTGGAATAGAATAGAAGATACTGAGGCAAAGAAATTCTCACACTTTTTTTATGGTACTGGGAATTGAACCCAGAGGCATTCTACCTCCAAGTTACACCCCCAGACCTATTTTATTTCTTACTTAGAAACAGGGTCTCACTAGGTTGCTGAGAGCCTCACTAAATTGCTGAGGCTGTCCTTGAACCTATGATCCTCCTGTTTCAGCCTCCCAAGTAGTAGGATTACAAGCGTGTGCCACCACGCCCAGCAAATTCTCACACTTATAATCAGTTGATTTTTTACAAAGGTGCCAAAAATATACATTGGAGAAGAGACAGCCTTTTCAACTAATGGTGTGAGGGCAGAACTGGAAATCCATATGTAAAAGAATGGAATTAAATCCCTATCTCTCACCTTGAACAAAAGTCAACTCGAGATGGATCTTAGACCTAGAAATTAAGCTGGCTGTGGTGGTGCATGCCTGTAATCCAAGTACTTAGAGAATCACAGTTTGGCAGCCAGCAACTTAGTGAGGCCCTCAGCAACTTAGTGAGGCCCTCAGCAACTTAGTGAGGCCCTGTTTCAAAATAAATAAGGCCAGGAGTGGTGGTGCACGCTTATAATCCCAGTACTTGGGAGGTTGAGAAGGGAGGATAGCAGGTTCGCAGCCAGCCTCAGCTACTTAGTGAGGCCCTCCGCAACTTAGAGAGACCCTGTTTCAAAATAAAGAATAAGCTGGGCGTGGTGGCACACTCTTGTAATCCCAGTACTTGGGAGGCTGAGACAGGAGGATCCGGGTTTGCGGCCAACCTCAGTTACTTAGTGAGGCTCTTGGCAACTTGGTGAGACCCTGTTTCAAAATAAAGAATAAAAAATAGGGCTGGGGGTGTAGCTTGGAGGTAGAATGCCCCTGGGTTTAGTCCCCAGTACCGATATATATATATATAAACAAACAAAAATATATATATAAACAATAACAAATGCTGACAAGGATGTGGGGAAATAGGAACTCTTATACACTGTTGGTACAATTGAAAATTAGTACAACCATTATGGGGATCACTATGGAGGTTCCTCAACAGACTAGGAATGGAACCACCATCTGACCCAGCTGTATCTTTCCCAAAGAATTAAAGTTAGAATGCTATAGTGACACATGCATGTTTATGGCAGCACAATTAGCAATAGCCAAATTATGGAACCAAGCTAGGTGTTCATCAGCAGATGAATGAAGAAAGAAAATGCGGTATATACACACAATGAAACTTTACTCAGTTATGAAGAAGAACAAAATTATGTCCTGTGTGGGAAAATGGATGGAACTAGAGAATATTAGCCTGAGATCAGCCAGTCTCAGAAAGTCAAGGGTCAGATGTTTTCTCTCATATGTGGAAGCCAGAGAGAAATTAGGAAACAAAAGAGACTTCAGTCAAAAGAGGAGAGAAAACAGTAGAAGAGTGGAAGGGAATTGGGGGAGGGATGTGGGGGGATGAGGACTGAGGAAGGGAACAGTTCCAATAGTGTTATGCCCGTATATGAAGGCATCGCGACCAACATCACTAACATGTATGGGGAGGAAGGAGAGGGAAGAGGTGAGGATTAGACGGAAATACACCACACCAAGTGCTGTGTGCATGCGTGAATGTATCACCTTGAGTCTCACTATGATATGTAATTACAATGTACCAATAAAAGTATAAAAAGGGGAAAATAGTTGGGAAAATTGTACTGAACATGTACAAACAAAGCCAAAGTTTCAAAGCCTTGAAACCCTAAATCAGACTGTGTCACTCCTCTAGTTACGCAAAGTCTAAAATGACTCCGCTCCTAACGGAGGGCTCCGGGCTCCTCTCTGCCGCTCCCTTTCAATCCAGCTTACACGGCTCCGACTGCACTGGCCTGTACTTGCTCTCACCTGTGGGTATTTACCAGGTCTCACTGCCCGGAGAGTTCTTACCCAGAGAGCTGCATCACTCTCTCCCCGTCCTTTCAGAAGTCTCTGTTCAAGTCACCCCCGCAGCTGTGTGGGACCAGTGCATATAGAGTAGCACACATCCTGTCGCTCCCGCGCCACGCACGACTTGATTTTTCTTCCAAGAATGTTACATCCTCATTTATTTACTTATATGTGTGTATGTGGTGCTGGGGGTGGAACCCAGGGTCTCATCCATATCAGATGAATACTCTTTATCTTTTTATTTTAGTTTGAGACAGGGTTTTGCTAAATTGCACAGGCTGGTCTTGAACTTGCGATCCTCCTGCCTCAGTCTTCTAAGTAGCTGGGATTACATGTACTCACCACCACGCCCAGGGACAGCCTTACTTACAAACTGTCTTTTTCCCTCTACTTTTTTTCCTTGTGGTACTAGGGATTTAACTTAGGTGTGCTCTACTTCTGAGCTAGACCCCAAGCCCTTTTTTATTTTGAAACAGGGTCTCTCTAAGTTAGAGTATTGGCCTTGAACCTGTGATCCTTCTGTCTCAGCTTCCCAAGTACTGGTATTATAGGCAGATGCCAGTGTGCCTGGCTTCTCTCTCTACTTACAGTATAAGCTCCTTTAGGCAGGGACTTTTTTTTTTGTTTACTCAGTAACCCTAACACCATGCTGGGCACATGGCAAGCACTCAGTATTTAAATGAAAACTTGAAGGAAATTAACAATGACTACTGTTTTCCAAATTCCTTCTGTGTTGACTGTCTGGAGCAGTGACACTATTGATAGTTGTAAGATTTGCTTATTTGGGGATACGTGATAGTATACCGAGTTCTCCAGCTTTCTCTAATTTCCAGGGGGAGTCTATAGGGTTCCTGAGATGTGACTCTCTAGAACCAGCAAGCTCTAAGTTGCAGTTCCAAATTCTCAGAATACTTGGGAGGCTGAGACAGGAAGATCACAGGTTCTAGGCCGGCCTTAGCAACTTAGTGAGATCCTTAGCAACTTAGTGAGACCCTGTTTCAAAATTAAAAAAACAATAAACAATGGGCTGGGGGTGTTAACTTGCATGTATAGTGCCACTGGACATAGAATGCCAGGAGGAGGAGGAGGAGGAGGAGGACAAGGACAAGGATGAGAAGGACGAGGAGGACGAGGAGGAGGAGGAGGAAGAGAAGGAGAAGGAGAAGGAGAAGGAGAAGGAGAAGGAGAAGGAGAAGGAGAAGGAGAAGAAGGAGGAGAAGAAGGAGAAGGAGAAGGAGAAGGAGAAGGAGAAGGAGAAGGAGAAGGAGAAGGAGAAGGAGAAGGAGAAGGAGAAGGAGAATTCTCGGAAAATAGAAGTCTAAGTCTGGTCTGGCCAGTTTATTATCCTTAATTGCCTTTTCAAGTGTGGGTGCAGCTGGGTTTAGCAATTGTATTGCTCCTGAGTCAACTGCTTGACTCTTTCCCTGTTCTGCTCGTTGCAATGACTGTACCTGCTAGGATTGCACAACACGTCCCTGACCCAGTTAAGACAGTGCAGTGCTGTCTGTTTTTCCACTGCCTCTACACTTGCCCTGTTGATTGCAACCCAGTCAAATGAGCCAGGCTAGATTATATGTCTAGTGAAGGATCTGTGGCAACAGAAACCACCTATGCTATCCTTTGCAAAAAGGGAATATTTCAAGCCAGGCGTGGTGGTGCACGCTTGTAATCCCAGTACTTGGGAGGCTGAGACCGGAGGATCCGGGTTTGCAGCCAGACTCAGCTACTTAGTGAGGCCCTCCGCAACCTTAGTGAGACCCTGTTTCAAAATAAAGAATAAAAAAAGAATAGGCCTGGAGGTGTAGCTTGGAGGTAGAATGCCCCTGGGTTCAATCCCCAGTACCGTAAAAAAGAAAAAGGGAATATTTCTCAGGATGCAAGGCCAACTAAAAGAGCCCAAGAACTGGGATGTCAGGAAGAACCAGGTGGGGATAGAGGGGGTACCAGTAGCCCTAAGAGGACTGTCATCTCTGTCTTGTTCTTTTTCAGTCAACTGGGCTTCCTGACTCAAACAGCTGGCTGCTCATAGCTCCAACTTCAACTGTAACCATTCCAACTATACAGAAGTCTTCTGTCTGTCCATCCCTCTATTTCTTTCTACCAATCCAAAGTTTCTTTGAAAGGAAATCATATTGACTCGCCCCTAGTCTGGTTAGCTGTGGCCAGGTGGCAGGGTTATGTTGAAGAAATGCTGCTACTGGCCGGGCGTGGTGGCACACACTTGTAATCCCAGTACTTGGGAGGCTGAGACAGGAGGATCGCAGGTTTGTGGCCACCCTCAGCTACTTAGTGAGGCCCTCTGCAACTTAGTGAGACCTTGTTTAAAAAAAAGAAAGAAAAAAAGAATAAAAAACAGGGCCGGGGGTGTAGCTCGGAGGTAGAATGCCCCTGGGTTCAATCCCCAGTACCACAAAAAAAAAAAAAAAAAAAGAAATGCTGCTACTGGGAGTCAGCCCATGCTGGTGGAAGTGGAAGGCAGATGGGAGGGTCATTTTCACCTAGAGGTCACCAAATGTACCTGCGACAAATGGTAATAACCTATCTCTTTTCTGTTATTTTTAGTCAGCTGTCAGCTGTATTCTGTTGGGCACTGCTCCTCCAACTAGGCACACTGGCTTTCTCCAGGCGTTGATATCACTAGATCTCTTGTTGGTTCATCAGGACAATCAATAGCTTTGTCACTCACAATTCCTTGACTTGTGTGTAGTGTCTGATGATTTTTAGGACCTACTGTGTGTGTGTGTGTGTGTGTGTGTGTGTGTGTGTGTGCGCGCGCGTGTATGTGTGTGTGTTACTGGGGATTGAACCCAGGGGCATTCTACCTCTGAGCTACACCCCAAGCCCTATTTTTTAAATTTTGAAATAGGGTCTCGCTAGGTTGCTAAGGCTGTCCTTGAACTTGTGATCTTCCACTCTCAGCCTCCCAAGTACTGGGATTACAGGTGTAGGCCACCACACCCTTCCCCTAATTCTATTTTGAAATAGGGTCTTGCTAAATTGCTGAGGGTTTCACTAAGTTGCTGAGGCTGCCCTTGAATCTGCAATCTTCCTGTCTCAGCCTCCCAAGTACTAGGATTACAGGTGTGCACCATCACACCTGGCCTAAGGCCTACTTCTATACTTCATGTGTGTGTGACAATAATCCTATAGAAAACAAGGTGATCAGATATTACTGCCATCTGTGATACAGAGAGAGAGAAACCCAGTCATTTGCCCAAGTTTGAGCAGTGAAGTCAGAGCTAGAATTCAGGCTACCTTGTTCTTAAGGTTTTTTTTTTTTTAGTTTTTTTATAATAATAAAAAACCATGTGAAACACTGTTAGGTGTCACACCATTCAATATATATTTTTTGTTGATGTTGAATTTTAAGTTACTGACAACTTTAATTTTTAAAATGTTAATAGATCTATAATTTTATTTTATTTATTTATTTACTTATTCTTTTTTGTGGTATTGGGAATTGAACCCAGGGGCATTCTACCTCCAAGCTACACCCCAGCCCTGTTTTTTATTCTTTATTTTGAAACAGGGTCTTGCTAAGTTGTGGAGGGCCTCACTAAGTAGCTGAGGCTGGCCGCGAACCTGGATCCTCTGGTCTCAGCCTCCCAAGTACTGGGATGACAAGTGTGTGCCACCACGCCCGGCTTGTGAGAAGTTTTAAAATCAATTACTACTTATCAGATTTATTTTTGAATGTGATGTTGAGGGACTCAAACTCATTTTTTTCTAAATAGCCAGTTGTTCTAACACCATTTGCTGAACAACCCACTTGTTCCTACCAAATTTAAACGCCCAAGTAACATACTTAGGTCATTTTGTAGTATTGGGAATTGAACCCAGGGGCATTCTACCTCTGAGCTACACCCCTAGACCTATTTTATTCTTTATTTTGAAGTAGAGTCTTGCTAGGTTGCGGAGGGTCTTGCCAAGTTCCTGAGGCTGGTCTTGAACCTGTGATCCTCCTGTCTCAGCCTCCCAAGTACTGGGATCACCACTCCTGGCAACCATTTTAGATCTTGGTTGCAATCTTAGTCAAATTTGCTTTATCAGTGGCTGTAACGTTGGAGGCTTGAGAAATTCTTTGTCCTTTCAGGACATGAGGTTGGAAAACAAAAGGGAACAGGAGTTGAGGCAGGACCCCCCCGCCATTCCTGTCGATGCAGTCTGGACTGCATGTGGGACCCACCAGCACCCCCAAAGCTTCGTCCAGCAGTCTGGGAGTCTGTTCTGCACCTCTGCCTGTCTACACTGTGCAATGATCCAGGCCAGAGGTCACCACCCAATCTACTGGCCTGCATTCCTGCCTCAGGTGACTCTCTGGACTTTGGAGTCCACTTGCCCTGCTGGACCTATCCCTGTTTCCTGCCTTTCCCTGAATCCGTTGTTCTTGTCAGACCTTGGACTTGGCCCTTTAACGCACATCACAGCGGCCACGTCTCCCTCTGCTTTGGGAACAGTGAGTCCGGGACTCCAGACCCAGGACACCAGACTGTCCTGTCAGTAGCTCTCTGCCCTCCAGTGTGAGCCTCTGCTGAGCCCTGAACAACTTGTCCCAACACTCCCTGTCCTGACCATCCCGCGGCTGCTCATGGTTCAGTCTGAACATGTCTCTCTGAACCACAACGCCCAGGAGACAGGATCCTCTGCTTGACCCTGGACCCTCTCTCCTCTCCTGACCCCGCTGTGTATAGTAGATGCAGGCGGAGCTGTGGGAATGAATGAGAGTCGGGGAAGGGCGAGAAGGGGCCAGGAGCGAGCCCTCTAGGACAGCGAGGTCAAAGTTCTCCAGCATGGAGGGGACAGTTGGTAGTACCAGATGCTGAGAGAATCACATCAGATGCAGATTGAAAAGCACGCAGTGGATTTGGCAACTTGAAGATCATTGGTGACTTTATAAAACTTCTATCCTCAGATCAGGTAACTACTGTTGAAAGCCCCTCCGGGGTTCCCCAGTGCCCTTCAGAGAAACATCCTTCACACGAGTATCATTTCTGACCACTTTCCCATGCCCCAGGCCCCAGCCAAATAGAGCTACTTGCATAGACAGGTACCACGTTGTCTTGCTCCCCTGCCATTCCCTCTCCTGGACCCCTTTGCTCCTCTCAAACTCCCCCGGCCTTGTGCCACCTCCTCAAGGCAGCCCTCCCCGAGCCCTCAGGTTGGGTCAGGGGGTTCTCTTCCCTTTCCCCATAGCATTCTGTGTTGGTATAGGGTAGGTGGTCTTGTCTACTTTGCCCCTAGTCCTCTGGCCAGGGCCTGCCCCACTATCCTCTGAATATGATGAAGCAAACGTTGGTAGTGGCGGCGGCAGGAATCCAGCTTCTCTCTGACCCCGTAACTAGACACTGGCAAGCCAAACTGGTCTTGAGCCACGGGCATCTCATGTAGGCCAGGTGTTCTAAGAGATCCAGGCCAGGAGTACAATTTGTGGTCATCAGGTTGCAAAATCCCCAGTTCTATCAGGTGAGTGGCTTTCCATGGCATTACCTAAGCCTCCCCACACACTGTGGCCGCGGCATCCCTCTCTGCCTCCACCGTCCTCCTGCCACAGGTCCCTTCCCTCCTCCACGCACCCATCTTACAAGGCCTGAGAACGTCCTGCTAACTCCTATTTGCTTCTGCATTTATGATTCTCTGGATTCTCCCTTGCCCTCAGGTCTCCATATATCTCAGGCTTTTGTTGTGAGAAGGTAACTGGGAGTTTGGTTTCTCTGTCTATATTGCTAACCCTCCAAGAGCAAGATGCATGCTTTCTCCCTGCATTCTCTGAGCCCAAGCCTTGCTACGCTCTGCTGGTTAACGGGCTTCAAGGAAAATCGACTTTTATATAATTAGTAACCAAAAAGCCAAGCATCGAAGTACCAAAAGCTTTCAAATCATTCTGAGCATGGTTCTTAGGCGTGGTGGTAGAATCATGCAAGATTTTCCCTTTACACGCTAAAATCCAATTTTTTTTCCCCTGCGGTACTGGGGATTGAACCCAGGGGTATTTTACCTCCAAGCTACACCCCTGGCCCTATTTTTTATTTTGAAACAGGATCTCACTAAGGTGCAGAGGGCCTCACTAAGTAGCTGAGGTTGGCTGCGAACCTGCAATCCTCCCATCTCATCCTCCCAAGTACTGGGATTACAGGCGTGCACCATGACTCCCCGCCTAAAATGGGATTCTAAACTGAGTTGATCTGTCTTCTTACTTGAGGCCAGGCGCCCCTTTGTGGAACGAATGCTCTCTTCAGCAAGGTCAAAGACCTCACCCACCACTCCTAAACCACACACTGCCCCTTGACAAAGGTAGAGTAACTGCTTTTTTTTTTTTTTTTTTTTTTTTTTTTTTCGGTTCTGGGGATTGAACCCAGGGGCATTCTACCTCCGAGCTACACCCCCGGCCCTATTTTTTATTCTTTATTTTGAAACAGGGTCTCGCTAAGTTGCGGAGGGCCTCACTAAGTAGCTGAGGCTGGCTTTGAACCTGTGATCCTCCAGTCTCCGCCTCCCAAGTACTGGGATTACAAGCGTGCGCCACCACGCCCGGCTTGAGTATCTGCTTTTAAAACATGTAATAATATATATTGTTTCACTCCTGATAATAAAACTGTGCCTACTCATGTTATAAAGTTTAGTAAGTTATAGTAAATGATAATAAAGATTCAATAAAAAAATCACTCCAATCTCACTTTCTACAGATAGCCACTGGAGACATTTTAATGTGTTTTTTCCCTAGACCTTTTTCTATGAAAATATAAAAAATTACATTGTAAAGAATCAACACATGCCGGGCTTGGTGGTGCATGCTTGTAATCCCAGTACTTTGGGAGGCAGAGACCGGAGGATCCGGGTTCGCGGCCAGCCTAGCTCTCTCTCTCTCTCCGTCTGTCTCTCTCTACTTAGTGAGGCCCTCTGCAACTTCGTGAGACCCGGTTTCAAAATAAAGTATAAAAAAATAGGGCCGGGGGTGTAGCGCGGAGTCTGTAGAACGCCCCTGGGTTCAATCCCCAGTACCGCAAAAAAAAAAAAAAAAAAAAGGAATCAACACAAGGGCATATATGCAATATAGAAGTTAAGGTATAAACTTAACAGTGTAGGTCATTCCTCCAGATGGTGACAGCCTTTGTCCTTGGAGTCACTGCCCTACCCCTCAGCACTTCAGCCTCCTCATCCTGTGTTTTTTTGTTTGTTTCTTCAACACTTATCATCTTTCACCTACTTTACAATTTTATTTATTTTTTTGGTCCTGGGGATTGAACCCAGAGGCACTCTACCTCAAGCTACATCCCCAGACCGATTTTATTTATTATATAGAAACAGGGTCTCACTAGGTTGCTGAGAGCCTCACTAAATTGCTGAGGCTGTCCTTGAACCTGCGATCCTCCTGTCTCAGCCTCCCAAGTACTGGGATTACAAGTGTGCACCACCACACCTGGCTAATTTTATTTCTTACGTTTACTGTGTCTCTCCTTACCCCATCAATGTAAGCACCAAGAAGACAGATGTCGGTTTTGTTTAGTAATGCATCCCAAATACCCAGCACAGGTTCCTGCTCAGAGTAGGTACTAAAGAACCATTTGTAGAAGGAGGATTTAACATTATGAGTCTTCTACTTTTCATTTAAAATTATTTGTAAACATATGTAATAAACAAAAATGCATAGTATTCCATTCTTTGCCTCTATCATGAGCCATTTAACCATTTCACTATTATAGATCAATTAGACTGATAATTTCCATCATGAAAACTCAATGCATATTTCTCATTTTCTTAGAATAAATTCCTAGAAGCTTAAATTTTTTTTTTTTTTTGGTGGCACTGAGGATTGAATCCAGAGGCATTCTACCCCCTGCCTTTTATTTTTTATTCATTTATTTATTTATTTGTAGTACTGGGGATTGAACCCAGGGGCATTCTACCTCTGAGTTACACCCCAGTCCTATTTTTTGTTCTTTATTTTGAAACAGGTCTCACTAAATTACGGAGGGCCTCACTTAGTAGTTGAGGCTGGCCACGAACCTGGATCCTCCTGTCTCAGCCTCCCAAGTACTGGGATTACAAGCGTGTGCCACCACACCTGGCATTTACTTATATTTCTGAAACAGGGTTTCACTAAGTTGTCCAGCCTGGCCTTGGACTTGCCATCCTTCTACCTCAGCCTCCCAAGTTGCTGGGATTACAGGTGTGCGCCACCACATCCTCTTTCTTTGTACATATTTACTAACCTCTATGTTTATCATTTACCTACCCACCTGCCCTGTCATCCATCTCTGTTTTCCTAGTTTTGGCCCTGTTGTTTACTTTCCAGCTCTGTTCTCCTGGAAACCTGGTAACAGTAGAATGTCAGCCATGTTACTAGGCAACATAGCTTGTGGCAAAAATGACCCATTGCATCTGGGCGGTGAGGGCACTGAAAGAACTGCAGAGCCATGGTGGGGAGCGTGGCTCTGGAGTTCTGAGTATTACACCTTAGAACTGGGCATGTCCCATGAGGGGACATGGGAGCCATTCTTGTTAAACTATTACTAGTGACATCAGCTCCTAATTGGGATATGAGGTTTTCATTTGTTGTTTATCTGAAATGCCTGTGTAACTGGGATTCCTGTATTTTATCTGGCAATGCTACTTGGAGGAAAGGGGCTACCGGGCTGGTGCGCTGAGTTTCCTGTCCTTGAATTTTTATTCTAAATGAAGTCAATACCAAGCGTGGCCTACTATAGTCCTGTGAGTCCAAAGGTCTAGCGGAGCCCCAGAAGAACCACAAAGTAGGCACTGTAACCTAGAGAGAGTGAGCAGTTCTGGAGCAACAGCTCTAGAGTATCCAGACTATACTCTGTGAATATGATTTCCCATTTAAAGGCAATGTCTGATTCTGGCCTGGGGCAATGAAGGTACAAGATGAACCTGATCACCTGGTCACAGCAGCAAGCAAGGACGCTACTGAAGACCACCATATGCACGACAGAGGACACAGTACTCGCACAGAAAGACTGGGAGTTGCTTCTGTCAAGAGATGGGGATGAGAGAGGGTAGAGATGAAACAGGATCGACCATAAGTTGAAAATTGTTTAAGTTTGGTGATAGACATGTCAGGATTCATTATGTTTTCTCTAAATTATTTTGAACTTGTCCATAATAAAAGTTTAAAAATAATAAAATAGGCAGGCATGGTGGCACACACTTGTAATCCCAGTACTTGGGAGGCTGAGACAGGAGGATCCGGGTTCGCAGCCAGCCTCAGCTACTTAGTGAGGCCCTCCACAACTTAGTGAGACCCTTTTTCAAAATAAAGAATAAAAAATAGGGCTGGGGATGTATCTCAGAGGTAGAATGCCCCTGGGTTCAATCCCCAGTAGTGCAAAAAAACCAAACCAAAACAAACTAAAAAATAAAATAAAACGTGGCTGAGCTGGGTGTGGTGGCGCACGCTTGTAATCCCAGTACTTGGAAGGCTGAGACGGGAGGATCGCAGGTTCGCAGCCAGCCTCAGCTACTTAGTGAGGCCCTCCGCAACTTAGTGAGACCCTGTTTCAAAATAAAGAATTAAAAATAGGGCTGGGGGTGTAGCTCGGAGTTAGAATGCCCCTGGGTTCAATCCCCAGTACTGCCAATAAATAAATAAATAAATAAATAAATAGTAAAATAGAGCTGGGGGGGGGTGGTATAGCTCAGAGGTAGAACACCTTTGGGTTCAATCCTAGTAGCACCAAAAACAAAAACAAAAATTAAAACAAAACAAAACAAAAATATCAAACAAAAACTCTAGCTTTCATAGGTAAAGAGCTAAGGTTGAGAGAGAATTTAAAATCTGCTCAGAAGAAGGCAAGCCAGAGGATCCCACAGGCAATCATGGGATGCGCCTGCCTCTATGTCGTTTGGAGCAGAGAGGAGGCAAACCAGGCACCCTGGGTCCCGGGGAGACCACTTCTGTGGGCTCAGAGGCAAAGGCAACCTTCCTGCTCATGCATATCCAGGGTTGCTGGGGAACAAGCCCAGGCTTCCCTTCACTTCAAGGGGCCGACCCCCTAAAGTAGCAGCCTCAGCTGCGTGGTCCTGCCCCAGAGGAAAGGAGCCAGCGTTACTAAGGGTTTCTGTTTGAGAGTTTATCTCTTCAGTGACCACCAGCCGGTATCTGAGTGTCCTGTCAGGAAGCAGAAGTGTTCGGCACACCCTGAGCAGCTCTCAGCCCGAGCCAGGTCAATGGCCCCCTCCCTCATTCCCTGTGGTGCCGCTTAATATCTCCTGCCCCTTCTTTTGTGTCTCCCACCTCCCACCTCCTTGTGGGGCAGGTCCAGGCCTCAGAAGAAAGGTCACGAGTCACAAAACTCCTGTGGCAATTACCAATCTTGAGCGTTGCTCACAGTTACTGGAAAGCAGCTTTAAACAATATAAATAGCTGCGGCAAAGACTGTGGTCAGAGCCGTCAAACCACAGAAAACCCGACTTCTCTCTCCCAACAACTGATTTCTGAGAAACGGTCCTCATCCATGGGATAGCAGTCTGTCTCCAGTGGAGGACACCCACCTTCCTATCTTTTTTTTTTTTTTTGAGGTACCAGGGATTGAACGCAGGGGCGTTCTACCTCCGCGCTACGCCCCCGGCCCTATTTTTATACTTTATTTTGAGACCAGGTCTCACGAAGTTGCGGAGGACCTCACTAAGGAGAGAGAGAGAGAGAGAGGGAGAGAGAGCGAGAGAGCTGAGGCTGGCCGCGAACCCGGATCCTCCGGTCTCCGCCTCCCAAAGTACTGGGATTACAAGCGTGCGCCGCCACGCCCGGCCAACACCCACCTTCCTAAGCGTACGGAGGGTACAAGAATCTTGTGGGAGGCTAATGTCCTTAGCCCCCTCTGTTTGACCTGCTTTTTTCAACAGGAAACCAATTTCTTAGCCAAATTAGGCATCTTCTGGACATGCAATTGGTGCTAAATATGTATCTTTTAAATCAAATTTATTCTTGCTTAGCTGCTTTTTATATTTTTTACTTATTATTTATTTATTATTTATTTATTTATTTTAGGAACTGGGGATGGAACCCAGGGGCATTCTACCTCTGAGCTACACCTCCAGCCCTATTTTTTTATCCTTTATTTTGAAACAGGGCCTCACTAAGTAGCTGAGGCTGGCCACAAACCGGGATCCTCCTGTCTCAGCCTCCCAAGTACTGGGATTATAGGCGTGTGCCATCATGCCTGGCTGAGCTTTGAGTTTTTATGCATTCTCTTGCCTCCTATTAGGACCATCTGTTCCAGGATGGTCTGTGGTGTGAGCAGCTCACGGGGTGATTGTTCGGGCTCAACGTGCGTATTAGGGAAGAGTACAGATAAGCACGACTGTGCCTTAGGTAAGAGCTCTTACGTTCCTCTGTCTGCTTTCCCAAATGCCACCCTTGTTGCCCAACTAGCGTACGACTCTGTACACTTGTGAAAACGGGGCTCTCATCACCATGACACCGATGCCATCTCGTTCTCCCCAAGCTCCTCTGCATGTATCTCTGCTCACTTTGAAGAAAGCTCTTCTTGGTATTCCTAACCCTTTTCTAGAGAATTCTAAAAACACCAAGAGGGACCTGGGGGCTCTCACCTCTCTCAGTTTCCCCCCATTGAGGAAAATATGACTTCTCCTATGATGTCCATGAGCTCAAACCTCTCATCTTCTCCGTAGACTTCAGTCAGACGGACATTTATCAAGCAACTGCTCTCAGCAGAGAGCTATCAGTTTGGAATATATTTGGCTGCGACTAACAGAAAAATCAACCTACAGAGGCTTAAAAAAATGAGCCGGGCCGTGGTGGCACATGCTTGTAATCCCAGTACTTGGGAGGCTGAGACCGGAGGATCCGGGTTCGCGGCCAGCCTCAGCTACTTAGTGAGGCCCTCTGCAACTTCGTGAGACTCGGTTTCAAAATAAAGGATAAAAAATAGGGCCGGGGGTATAACTCGGAGGTAGAATGCCCCTGGGTTCCATTCCCAGTACCAGAAAAAAAAAAACGAAGATTCTTTTAAAAAAATTTTTTTTGCAGTACTTGAACCCAGGGGCATTCTACCTCTGAGCTACACCCCCGGCCCTATTTTTTATCCTTTATTTTGAAACAGGGTCTCACTAAGTTGCAGAGGGCCTCACTAAGTAGCTGAGGCAGGCCGTGAACCCAGATCCTCCGGTCTCCGCCTCCCAAGTACTGGGATCACAAGCATGCACCACCATGCCCGGTTTCATATTTCTTATATAATAAAATTTCAGATGATATGAAGTATTTTTGTGTTGGTTCATGGCTACAAAATACCCAGGGTAATATCTGTGATTATTCTGCCCTTTGCTTGTGGGGTCAAGGTAACTATTATGGTTACATATTTATATTCATATTACATAACCATTACATATTCAAGGCAAAGAGAAGGAAGAAGGGACCATGCTGATATTGTCTGTCCATATGTGTATATATATGGGTGCGTTATATATATATGTGTATATATAGACATATATCTTAGATTTATATATATAATCTTATATGATTTTTTTGTGGTGTTGGAGATGGAACCCAGTGGCATCCTACCTCTGAGCTACACTCTCAAGCCTATATATTTATTTTGGTGCTGGGGATTGAACCCAGGGGCATTCTACCTCCAAGCAACACCCCCAGCCCTATTTATTTTTTATTTTTTATTTTTTTGTGCCACTGGGGATGGAATCCAGGGGCATTCTGCCTCTGAGCTATACCCCCAGCCCTATTTTGTTCTTTATTTTTAAATTTAATTTTTTTTTTGCGGTACTGGGGATTGAACCCAGGGGCATTCTACCTCCAAGCTACACCCCCAGCCCTATTTTTTATTCTTTTTTTTTTTCTGAAACATGGTCTCACTAAGTTGCGGAGGGCCTCACAAGTTGCTGAGGCTGGCTGCAAACCTGTGATCCTCCTGTCTCAGCCTCCCAAGTACTGGGATTACAAGCATACACCATCACACCCAGCTTATTCTTTATTTTGAAATAGGGTCTCACCAAGTTGCAGAGGGCCTCACTAAGTAGCTGAGGCTGGCTGCAAACCTGTGATCCTCCTGTCTCAGCCTCCCAAGTACTGGGATTACAAGCGTGCACTACCACGCCTGGCTTCAGCCCTATATATTTTGAAACAGGGTCTTGCTTAATTGCTGAGGCTGTCCTTGAACCTGCAATCCTCCTGTCTCAGTCTCCCAAGTATTGGGATTACAGGTGTGCACTCCCATACCTGGCTTGTCCCTTTATATGAGTGAAGCAAAAGATTTCCCAGAGCTGGGTGTGGTGGCACACGCTTGTAATCCCAGTACTTGGGAGGCTGAGACAGGAGGATCTGGGTTCGTGGCCAGTCTCAGCTAGTGAGGCCCTCCTAAGAACACAAAAACAAAATCAAGCCTTCATTGAACAACTATTTTTTTGCACATGATAAACGCAAACTGATGTCCCCTTCACAATCCAGACTTCTTTCGACTGCTAGAGCCACTTTTTATTAGTTGTGAGGCATGATGTAGTTCATCTTATTTTTAAAAGCATGTTTTATAGAGACATATTAAGTCAGCAGAAACTTCCTCCCAACTTGGCTTTTTTTTTTATACTGGGATTGAATCCTGGGGCATTCTACCTCTGAGTTACACCCCCAGCCCTATTTTATTTTATTTTATTATTATTATTTTTTTTTTTGTGGTACCGGGGATTGAACCCAGGGGCATTCTACCTCCGCGCTACACCCCCGGCCCTATTTTTTATACTTTATTTTGAAACCGGGTCTCATGAAGTTGCGGAGGGCCTCACTAAGTAGAGAGAGAGAGAGAGAGAGAGAGAGGGAGACAGAGATCGCGCGAGCAAGCTGAGGCTGGCCGTGAACCCGGATCCTCCAGTCTCTGCCTCCCAAAGTACTGGGATTACAAGCGTGCACCACCACGCCCGGCTCCTATTTTATTTTGAAACAGGGTCTTGCTAAGTTGTTGAGGCTGGCCTCAAACCTGCAATTCTCCTGTCTCAGGCTCCCAAGTTCTGGGATTACAGGCATATGCCACCGCTCCCACTTGGCATTTTTCACAAATGCTAAAAACACTTTTTTAGCATTTGTGAAAAATGCTGAAGCCCATGCCAAGAAACCCAGGGATAATCAGAAATTAAGGTCACGATGATTACAACCCAAGTCAAAAGCTATGGTCTTCAAGTGGCTCAACTCTGAGGGTAGTTAAGAGGTGCACTTACCTGAAGCATGGGATAGAAAATGGTTTTTAATTAAAATGGAGGGCCCTACCTCATGAAACAGAACCTCTTCCCACTTCCCTCCAGGCATTAGACCAGCCTGAGGCAGGGTCTGGACCAGGACTGGGGTGTCGGAGCCGTGGCTAACATTCTAACACTACACGCACCAGGGTTCTAAGTGCTTGTGCATATCGCCACCACCAACGGGCTTGGGCAGATGACCCGTCAAAGGCCACAGGATGGCCAAGAAGAGCCAGCATTCACAGGAGTCCATGCCGTGACAGCACTAGGTTAAACACCCACAGAGCAAGTGGGAATCCAGATCACCCGCCAGGGCAGCAGCTGGGAGGACAGAGCAGGCAGTGATGAGGGGGCCTTCATGGATTTTCTTTTCTCTTTCCTCCTCATTTCTTATCCTCTCCTCAGAAAAACAGGGAAGGATGGGTGGGGCTTGGAGTGCTTCAGGGCCAGCTGCACTCCTCTGGGCGTGGACCTGGCTGTCTCTGTATAATGGGCGGCAAGTAGGTTTCCACCCTGGTCCCAAGCTCCACGGGGCCAGAAGCCTGGGCAGGATGGCTGGCTGGGTTGAGGCTGCATTCCAGTTAGAAGCCTGTGTGTGGAGCCGGGCGTGGTGACTCACGCTTGTAATCCCAGTACTTGGGAGGCTGAGACCAGAGGATCCTGGTTCGCAGCCAGCCTCAGCTACTTAGTGAGGCCCTCTGCAACTTAGTGAGACCCTGTTTCAAAATAAAGAATAAAAAATAGGGCTGGGGGTGTAGCTCAGAGGTAGAATGCCCCTGGGTTCAATCCCCGGTACTGCAAAAAAAAAAAAAAAAAAAAAAAAAGAATCCTCTGTGTGGGATCATATCATCATGTGACGGCTTTACAAAGCCTTAGACACTGTGCCAGCTGGGGAAGGACATAGAAATGCAGCCCTGTGGCACTGGCATTGCTGAGGGCTCTGTTCAGGTGTGGGGGTTCAGACTTGCTTGGGGATGCCTTATTCAGTGGACCAGACTTGGAGAGTTGTAGCTATGAGTCATAGGCACATCCTTTGGGTGAGCGATGCTCCAGGGGCCATGGACTAACCCTCCCCACCAGGCACCTGCCAGGGCAGACACAGCAGGGCTGTCTCAGCGTTTTCATCGGTTGCAGTCACCCACATTTCCAGTTCCTCTGAATTTCAAATAACATCAAGAGGCATGGTTAAGAAACAAACTGCTGAATGGATTACAAAACTGTGGTATGAGCCGGGCGTGGTGGCGCACACTTATAATCCCAGTACTTGGGAGGCTAAGACCAGAGGATCCGGGTTCGTGGCCAGCCTCAGCTACTTAGTGAGGCCCTCCACAACTTTGTAAGACTCTGTTTCAAAATAAAGTATAAAAAATAGGGCGGGGGGTATAGCTCGGAGGTAGAACACCCCTGGGTTCAATCCCCAGTACCGCAAAAAAACCCCAAAAATCAAACAAACCCCTCCCCCAAAACTGTGGTATGTACACACAATGGAATTTTATTCAGCCATAAAGAACAACAAAACTAGCTGGGTGTGGTGGCACACACCCGTAATCCCAGTACTTGGGAGGCTGAGAGAGGAGAATTGCAGGTTTGAGGAGTCTCAGCAAGTAGTGAGACTCATTAACCTAGTGAGACCCATTTCAAAGTAAAATAGGGCTAGGGGTGTAGCTTGGAGGTAGAATGCCCCTGGGTTCAATCCCCAGTACTGCAAAAAAAAAAAAAAATGTTAAGTATGTTATTAATTTAGCTGGGTGGGGTAGTGCATGCCTATAACCCCAGTACTTGGGAACTGAGACAGGAGGATCATAGGTTCGAGGATAGCCTCAATAACCTAGCAAGATCATGTTTCAAAATAAAAAAATAAAACAGGGCTGGGCGTGTAGTTCGAAGGTAGAATGCCCCTGGGGTCAATCCCTAGTATAAAAAAAAATTGGAAAAAAAGTTAAACACGTAGTTATCATCTAACCTAGTAACGCCATTCCTAGGCATATACCCAAGAGAACTAAAATGCATGTCCGCGCAAAAACCCATAAAAGAATGTTCATAGCAGCATACTCCTAATAGCTAGCAAGCAAGAACAACGCACATGGCCATTAGCTGATGGCTAACAAAGCATGGTATACGATGGAGTATTAGTCATAAAAAGACATGAAGTACTGATACATGCCACAGAGTGGGTTAACCCAGAAAAAACACTATGCGAAACAAAAGAAGTCAGACACAAAATGCCATGTCCAATTCTGTTTACATGAAATGCCCAGAAGAGGCGGAAGTAGATTCGTGGTTGCCAGGGAGTGGGGGAGGGAGGACTCGGGAGCGATTGCTAATGGGCATGGGGCTTCTTGAGGTTATGGAAATGTCTGGAATCAGATAACAGTGATGCTTGCACAACATTATCAATGCACTTAAAACCACCACATTGTACACTTTAAAATGGTTAAAATAATTCCATGTTACATGAATTTATCTCAATGAAAAGGCAAAGAAAAGCAACCTTCAAAGATACCTTTTCTTTTTTTTTTTTTTTGCGGTACCGGGGATTGAACCTAGGGGTGTTCTACCTCTGCGCTACACCCCCGGCCCTATTTTTTATACTTTATTTTGAAATCGGATCTCACAAAGTTGCAGAGGACCTCACTAAGTAGAGAGAGAGAGAGAGAGAGACAGGGAGAGAGAGAGAGAGAGAGAGGGAGGGAGAGAGAGAGAGGGAGAGAGAACGAGCGAGAGAGCTGAGGCTGGCCGCGAACTCGGATCCTCCGGTCTCCGCCTCCCAAAGTACTGGG